>JBAMAX010003975.1:0-22332 GCA_037043745.1 Chymomyza amoena
CAGCAACAGGTTGCTCGCTGTTGCTGCACTTTTAGCTCTGCTGCGGCGCGCTCTTTCACTCACCAACACGCAAACACACAAACAGACAGACTCAGCATTGATTTGCTGCACATTTCTCTGAGGCAGCGCTGCTGCTGCTGTTGCAGCATTTTACCTGTTGCTGTTGCTGCTGTTGGGACTCCGCTGCGGCAACTTGTATTTGGTTTTGTTTGATCTTGTCTTATTGTTGAACGTTGTCGTGTATCTTTTCTGCTGCCTCATTCGTTGTTGTTGTTGTGCTGTTGCAGCTGTTGTTGTTGTTTTTCTCTTGTTTCACTGTGAAATTTATTGGCGCATATAAATGCCTCAAAATTGATGTTATTGTCATTTCAAGCGACCCGCGCGAACCAACTTTGTTAAAGAAATTCTTAACCCAATGCTTGTTGTTTTTAGAGATTTCTACTATTTTGTGTGTTGTTTTTTTTCCTCTTTTTTTCTTATTTTGTATCTTGTGTGTGTTGTGTCCTGCTTTTGTTACTTGCTTTGAAAATTGATTTTTACTTATTTTTATTGTTGTCAAGATAAGTGGAAATGGGTTCAAATGTCCATTTGATGGGCCATCATGGCTTTTTTTATGCCACATAGTCCATACAAACAGATAAACCAAGTAAATCAACAGCAACAAAAAAAAAAATCAGTGGGCGCGCCGGCGCAAAGCAAAAGTGGGCGTATCTGTGCGCCAGAATAGAGCAATTTATTCTTAGGCCAAGGGAAGGGCAGATATGAGTTAATTTTGTAAAGTTGTTTGGTTTATGAAGTCAGCAGTCTAGCGAATGAGCTGGACCAGTGGCGTAGTTGGGGTGGTATTTAAGGGGTCAATTAGTCTAGCATCTAGGAATTTTAAGAGACACAGGCAACTCTTTAACAAAAAATTAATTTTACTCAATATCAAAAAAGAATAGTACAAGATTTGGATTTGTAATAAATTTACAGACTAGGAAATTAAAAAAAAAAAAATGAATTTAGAAATTTTTATATGAATACTTAAGGCCTAAGGCCTATTCGCTATAGCTTCAATAATCTGTACTCATATTTTCAATAGTAATGATAATACATAGGAAGCTCAATATTATATTAATATTATTAGAACGCTCTCAAAAATTTGAAATTCAAGAAATTAGAACCAGATTTTTCATTGCATTGGAAGCTCTGAAGTTGGAACTGCTAGTTCTTACTTTTTACGTTAAAAAAAATCTTTCATAAATTAGAATATTTCGGAAATTATAACTACTCTCGGAACCATTTGGTTCTAGTTTGTATATAATATAATAAAATAATATACATATATCAGCTTTCGCCAAGAGCTGGAAATACAATGGTGCCTTAAGTTAGGTCCAAGACTCGCAACTCCTCCCCGATGATTATTGCGAAAAACTTAAGGGAATCCGGGTCTTCATACTTATATAGTAACTATTGGTTTAATATGAGGTATAATTTTAATAATTCTATCAGAAGTTTTAATTTTTGTAAGAAGACACTTACGTAGTCGAAAAAACTGTTTAATCTATTTACTTTAAGACCAAATGTGTAGACGGAAAAATTAAATCTTGCAGCTTATAGCACTTTGTAGATTGTGGGATGATTATCATACATGAAGATTTTAAGAATGTCTCATAAATGATTAAATGCAGGCTGTGAAGAACAGATTTTCTTCAGTCCTAGGAACTTCTTAATCGTAAGATTCAGTGGACAAATTTATAGACAATTTTTCTTCAGTCCCAGGAACTTCTTAATCGTAAGATTCGGTGGATAAATTTATAGACAAATTGTAGAATACAAAAAGTTTGGCTACTTAGCTTCGTATAGTACATCAATCGGACTAATGCCCGAAATGGTACTATGTAGATTTTCAAGAGAGATCATTACGCATTGAGATTTTAATGATGGATGAATTCTTTCAAAAGCTGTCTGGTGCATGCCGAAATGCATTTTCTGCCGATTCTAAATCACTAAAACTTCCTGTATAAAAATAGTTACGTTGCATTGCCATACCTAGTCTCATAAAAGAGTTTGTAGATACACTGCTTTATTTTATAGTCAACAACTTCCACAAAACGGATAGTTCTGCATACTTTGTTGGACACATCTCTAAAAGCAGCGATATAAACAAGGTGCAGCATCAAGAACTTCCACAAAACACATCTATAAAAGCATCGAATTCATTTTTTATCCCAAGGAGTCTTCGCCTTTAAAAATTTTTATGACGTAAAGGGAAATGAATACTCACGGGATCAAAACCGTGAGAATCCTGACGGGGGTTCTGATAGGTCATTGTACGCTCCGCAGCTACTTAACCAAAATTGGCATAGCGGATAGTGGACTATGTCGCTTCTGTAGCGTGGAGGAAGAAACTTCTTTGCATGTATTATGTGAATATTGGACTTTTTGGTAAAAGAAACAAGCTTCTGAGCATGTATGTTCTCCCACCTGATATCGTTGTTACCATAAGTCCAAATAAAATACTATAATACATGCAGGCCATAGTATTTTTGGGAGAGCTCTGAGCCATGAAGGGGTACAATAGATCCACTTGGATCGCAGCACATTTCTGGACCCAATAATAATGGGAAATGAAAGGAAGGGAAACTTTTAGCAATTTGAAACTTAGAACAACCTCTTTTTCTTCAGCCAATCTTTTAACTTAATAGTGGACACCACAGAGAGGTCGTAATATCAAATAATGCTAAAATATCGTTCAATTTAAGAAAATTATTTTTTTTCTAAACTCTGTGCCAAATAACTGATGCTCCTTGGTATATTAGGAATATGAATACACATATAAGATCTTAAAATAGATTTCATCCCTGTGGGGACAGCATTAATAATCAGAGCGGAATATACAAGAGCAGATTGGAAATACATCCAAATTTGCTAGGCTGTGCTCTTGCGGATGAAGGCGAAGATTAAAAAGACTACACCCTTCCAATCTAAAATAACCAAACATTTTTTTAAAAATTACAAACCTAGAGTAAATCAAATGAAAACTAAACTAAATAATAATACCATAATATTATGTGTGGCGATTAACTTAGTTACTTCATATTGGATTATAACCTTAATTTTAAAAAGGCTATTTGCCAATATTAAAAATAAAAATAAAAAACAAATTTATTATAAACTAGTTGAACCAGAAAAAAAGGCGTTTGGTTCGAATTAGTATAAAAAATCACACAGTAAGTATTCTTTCTTTTTTTACTTGATTTTGCATCACAAATTTAATTTTTTTTAATCAGTCACAAAATGAATTATTTACATTAAAACTCACAAAGTCCAACACTATAAAACTTAAAATATAAAATATTTTTAAAGCAAAATATAACTACCAAGGCCAAAACAATATAGTTTAGGTACTAAGTCTTCCCCATTGCAAAAAGCTGCCTACGCCACTGCCATAGTCGTTTAAAAAAAAAGGAGCAAGGCGTGTGGGCTTTGTACGTAGTGGGGAAAAGACGCAGTTAATAAGTGGGTGGCTAGTTCAAAAAACGTAACATTACAAAAGGGGAGTAACATAATGTTTAAAAAAAAAAAATACTACATATGTAAATGCATAACTTACCTTATTTTTGTAATCCAAAAGTACGCCAAACTTGCTTTGCTGCCTTTTATTGGTTTCCAATATTTCTTTTATTTTGTTTAAAACTGTACACCTTATTAAACTTCACTTATATAAACATTTATGTAGTCTGTCTGCGCAGTCTACTACTATTTACGCAGTTGCGTATTTACTCCTTTTTTTTCAGATTCTTTCTAATTCACGCACACACGCGCATAAACGCTCAGTCACGTACACACGCACACGACGCGCAATTGCGAATTTTTGTTGTTGCTGCTGCTGCTGCTGTTGTTGTTAATGTCGCGGCGTCCTCTTTTACGTTTTTTCGCATTTTGTTTTTATTTCTATTTTCTTTTCTTAAACATTGCCCAATTGCCACACAAGAAGCTGCTGCTGCTGCCGCTGCTGCGCAGTATCTGTCTTGCTACACCAACAACAAATATTTGCAGAAATATTTGCGCTGCCGCATTCCGACGCCATATATTAGCAAAAAAAAAGAAATAAAGCACACGCGTTAGCAAACACTGCGGCTAATTGTTTAAATAACAAAATTTCACACAGTTAGGCCAATAACAATAAATGCTTTTTGTTTGTTTATTGCAAATAGCGGCAACTTAGCACACAACACGCACACACACATACAATTTTTCACGTATTTTGTATGTATCTTTTATTGGCTTGAATTTTCCTGCTTGCCCTTTTCAAGACAGCAGCAGAGACACACACAAACACTCACGCAAAAGTAGACCTGTTGGACTGTACACTTTTGGCAGCAACCGGCTTTTATTTAATGATAAAATTGTTTTGCGCTTAATTAATTTAGTTTTACAAAAAATACGCAACGCGTTCAACGCACGAAAAATTCGTTACAAATTATTTGAAATAAAAACAGCGCGCAGGCGTGATCCAACCGCACGATACGAGAAAAAACAGCAGAAAACTGAATCAACGTTGTTTGTTGATATGTGATTAGTGTGACCGTATGTGAGCTGCTACAAAAATACCGCAAAGATCGTTTTTTCAAAAATACCAGTTGGTGTAGTTTTAGCATTTTAGCTAAGATTTGACTTTTAACGAGCTTTTTAAATTATTTTCAAGTTGATATAGCCTTAAATTTAAAATTTAAATTAATGTCTTTTGCGATAATAAAGTAAGTAAAGTAGTAATAAATAAAAAACACTCAAAAAATGCTCAAAGGTACTTAAAAAATTTATAAAATATTTATGGTTCTTCTTTTGAATAATGAAATTATAATAAAGCAAGTTTGAAAATATTGTTAATGTAAACGATAATTAGAATTAAATTGGAATAACTGAGTATTGTGGCATGAAGCATTGTCCTATACCATAATAAAGGATTGTACAATAACTCCGGAATCGGAAGTGAATGCCCTGTCATTTAGGATGTACGAGTATAACAAATTATCTTTATTGATTGTGCTATCAATTGGTACTAAATTATCCAAGTAAATTAAGTTGAACATGCTTAAAATACAACGAGCCTCCACCTTGAGATACATTTACCCTTATAGGTATTGGTTTTTCCCAACTATTGTTTAATTACCTTCAATAAACTTAATTTTTTCGCTTTAGGATATTCAAATGAGATTTCTTTATCCATAACTTGTCTACCCAAAACTATCGTGCTTTGTTTTTATATTTTTAAGCAAATTTTAACATTTTAAACTTATTTGATCAAATTTAAGGATTCTACGAGCTACAAAGTAAGTAAAACTGTGGACCTCTAGGTGTCTTCTACCTCTTGTGCTACTAATTAATGTTTTATGCTGTTTTTTTTTAAACTTAATTGATAAAGCTTTTGGTGTAATTAAGTCATTTTTCCAAATTTTTTTTAATTTACTGGCTGTATTATTTATTGAATAAGTTTTATTTTGCCTTTTAATTTGTTAGTAAATCGTTTATCAAGGCGTTTTGCAAAATCTAATATGGTATTCCGCCCGAAAACCGGCATTATATTTTGTGACTGCTTCATTTCGAACAAGTTGACCGAATTCAGGTTTTTCGTCGATTATAAAAAAAGCAAAGGGCAAGAAAATTGGTTATTATCTTTAAAAATAAATAAAAACAACTTTTAAAATTCTCACAACTTGTTTTTACTTTACGGGAATCAAAGAAATTGCAATTGCAAAAATTATAATCTCATATTTTTTTGTTTTTTTAATTTTTAATTGTAACTAGTTATAATAATAAATTAACTAACGGACAATTTGAATTTGGTTTTGCATCGTACAAATAATTTTTATTGGAGCTCTGCTTATTCCATGAAGAGGAGTTGGTTACTGCATCAAATGGTGCTGCTTTTGCCGTTTCAGTCTTTCCTGCCGCTCAGTTTGGTCAGTAAGGACTGAGGCTTAAATAGTGAAGATTGATAGCCTTCCCATGTGAGACTTTGCTAACTTTTTTATTATGCGGGCAACCGACTCGATGCCAAGATCGCGTTCGAGATCGCTGCTGCGGAGGTACCAACGCGCATTAACGGCACATCTTAGTCTCACGTTAAAAATAAAATATAAAAAAAAATGCAAATCGTTATTAGTGAAATATTTTGCTCACATAAAGATAATAATCTCTATAAAATTAAAATGGATTTCGTAACTTCTCATAGTTTTTAGATGTAAGCTGTATTACATTTCACACAGCATTGTAAAAATACTTTTGCCCACTATAGTAATTATTTTTAATGCAATACAGCTTCAATATTGATACAATTACATCTTTACATATCTTTTACATATTTATCACCTTCACTCTGCCAAAGCATAAGTAGTGCGAATAGGACAACACCAATAGTAATTCCTTCAGCATAAAAGGAAATAGAGAAAGCGTTAAACATGTAACTGTGACAAGTTGCTGCTTGGCTTTGTGGTTCGTGTAACTCCTCATATTTTTCCTCACATGCATATTCTGTGCCTCCCGCTCTGCAGAAGTCAAGTGGTCAGATCATGCTTGCAGAGTAAAGAAAAGCAAAACAAAGGGGAATAAAAATCAGTAAATCGCGCCTTTGACACGGTCGGTAACGCGCTGCAATTTAATGCAAAATTAATAAGTTTAGGCGTTCCAAAAAAGTGTAACAATGTTTTAAAACAGTTAGTGAAATAATCAGCAATACTTTGAAATGATTAGTTTAAGCGCGGCATTGTTTTAAATAAGTAAAACATATAAAATTAATAAATGCGCATAAAAGTTGGCAGTAAAACTGTAAAAAGGAGGAACGAATTGAAAATTTTCATAAGGAGCGTGGGTGCGAAAGAGTGCACGCTAATGTCGGTCAACCTTTTTTTTTATGTTATTTATTTTAGTGCAGTAAATGAAATAAGTACATGTGCGCGTGTATGTGTGCGTGTAGAGAGTGTGATCACTTTGCTCTCTTCAGTTTGTTTTTCTTAAATGCAGTGAAGTCAATAAGTGTAACGGCAACGGTCTATTGTGTGTTGAATTAAAAGTAGCTTGATTCTGCTTTAGTGTGATTGTTTATTTTAACGTTTTTTTTAAAGTGTGTGTAATTTTTTTTTTGTGTTGTTGTTGTGATGTCCAGTAACCAAATTGGTTATTGGCATTATTATTTTATTTTATTATTTTTTTGCTTTAATAGTAAATGATAATTTAATTAAACATTATTGAACTTTTTGTAAGCTACAATAGAATAGATTATGCAGCAAAATATATCAGGGTGAATATAGAAGTCGATATACCCATTTATAGTTCCCAATCACTGTACCAAATTTGATCGGTTTGACTATATCATATAGCTCCCATAGGACCGATCTTCCAAAAAATCGATTTTTTAACCAAATTTGTTGTGTTTCGTTTGTTTGTTAAGATATTGGGACCAAATTTGACATTCGTTAGTATTTTATAGTTCCTAAGCACTGTACTAAATTTAATCCAAATCGTTTGACTAGATCATATAGCTCCCATAGGACCAATCGGTCCAAAAACACGTTTTTTATTCCAAATTCGATGTGTTTTGTTTGTTTGTAAAGATATTTGAAATAAATTTGGCATTCATAGCTTTTTTAAGGTATTTAAGCACTGTGTCAAATAGGAACGATCGGTCAAAAAAAAATTTTTGCTTAAAAATCCTTCTGTTTTTGGTTTTTTGTGAAGAAATCGGACTTTATTACAAGCTAGTGGTACAGGGTATCCTAAAGTCGTCCGCGCCCGACTTTACGTCCGCCATTTTTTAATTTAATACTTACCGTAGCTACAACTGAGATCTGTGTTTACATGAAGTGGCTCCCAACGGGATGCAGGTAAAGCGTCTGTATACTACAAATAATTTTTGAAATGTCACGCTGTGCTTAATTTCGGGTAAAAGTTCTTATCAGATAATTATTTTGAAAATATCTGGCATCATGACCCCCACACTAAAAAAAAACATTTCTTTCGTGTAGTGCGCTAATATAAATAGATGTCTAATGGAAAAATTCAGCAATCTTTAATAATGTCACTCAAAGTAATATTGGCACTGCTCGCGATCGCACTTTTAGCTACGGTAAGTGCAAAATAAAGTGCTCCTAAATAAGTATACTAAGGATACTCCCAATCAATAGTGCGCTGTGGCTGACGATGACAGTAGCAGCTCGTCCTCTGAGGAATCTGCTGAAGTCTCACCAGAAAAGCAATTTATTGATTTTTTCAAAAAGGAATTTGGAAAAATTGTTCTGTACGGCATAGAAGAAGGCAAGCTAGTTTTCGAGAAAACTGTTAAGGAATTGGCACCTGCACAGGAGCATAATGAAGTGCTACGTATAAAGCTACAAAACTTTACTAATTTAATTGAAAAAGCTGACAAATTGGAGCCTACAAATGAAAACGAAGCTTTCGAATTAGATACGATTCCAGTATTTGCTGGTTTTTTCGATATTGTTAATGCATATAATACCTCTCACAAGGCTGTGGTGCCCACTACGGAAACGCTGCTAGTCTGGTCTACATTACAATTACAAGGAATAAACGAAGTCGAGAATGGTTTGTTAACGCGCTTTGATAAAATCTTTGAAGAATTTAATAGGAAATTCGAAGCATATAAAAGGACATGGACGGAAGAGCAAAAAAAGAGTCGTTTGGAGTTTGCCACGAGAATAAAGAATATACATGATACTGTGTCAGCCGATGAAAAGTTTGCCAGATTCTTTCAGTTGTTTACTGCTGGTTTAAAAAGAGACCAAAGCATCAGTGCTTAATTTAAATGAATTTAGGACCAAAAGTCAAACCATTTGATGATAAGAAACCCATAATTAATTCCAATTATCGTCTTAGCATACAATTTGCTTACCTCTTTAAATTCACAGGTTATCTATATTACAGAATTCCTTAGATTACGCAATTAAAAAGCGTTTTGACAATCACTGCTGATTACAGTTTTAGCGGCACTGCCACTTATTATTTGAAACATTAAACATACAAACATTTTAAACAATACATTAAATAAATTGTCACTAATTCAATATATTAACCTGCAAGCGATTACTATGCAGAAATTCTGAGTCTTCATAGTAACGTGTCCAGATTTCATAGATGTGTTGTGATATATCCAAAGCGCTGCCAATCGGCTCTGCAGCATAGATCTTCGTTTTATTGCTAAAGGGCAGCTCTACTTCATTGGAGACTCGCAACTTAAATGCGCTACCATTAAAAGCTTTCTGCGATTGCAGTGCCAATGTCACTTCATCCAGAAATATAGCCCATCGTGGTTTGTAATAGTCCTGTACCAAGCCAGACCACTGTTTGCAACCATAATCGAGTATTTGACCAGCTGGACCCCAGGCTGTTATCTGATTACGCGCATTAAATTCGAAGAGTTGCTCCTCGACTTTGTTGGTAGCTAGTTGCTTGGCCGATTTTAGCCAAACACCCAAAAGAAAGTTCTTGCTGCTGGCCAAAATCTCCTCTAGATGGTCAAATAGTAACAATAGTTTACCGCCGAGATACTCAAGGCGCGCTGTTTGTTTCTTTCGATATGCAGACTTTAGATTCACATATAGCTGATCCGCGGTTTGCTGTAAATACTGTCTGGTAATATCGATAAGATCATGCTCGTATACGGCATATTTGTCATCATCTAGGGGTATGATATCATGCGCCACGAGCAACAGACGCCAAGCCTCCTCTACACTCGAGCCATTATACCAGCTCCAAGGTTCCAAATTGAGCGCCGGTCGTCGTGTGATTGTATACTTTCCATGCATTCGTTGTAGGCCTTTGAAAAGAGTAAACGCCATTGAGTAACAGCTGCCAAGCTGCGCTAAGCCGCGTATCATTCACACCATAACGCACTAAAGCAAAGTGTTCAAACCAGCTTTCCATTTGCAGTTCGTTTGCGCTCCAGCCACGTTCCAAGGCTAAGGAGTATAACACATAGTTTTGATCTATGCCTTCTGGTGTTATGCCCACGCCCACCATAGAGCTATCCCGCATTTTACGCGCTGCTGAAACGCCTGTGTTCACCAGCTCAGCGGAACCAAACATGCCCAGTGTACCACCAAAATTATGCAGCATACACCATATAAAAGGCTGTCCATAGTAGGAGAAAGTGCGTTGATATTGCGGAAACTGTTCGCTTTGAAGATCCAGCACAATCATGCCACCACGAGGCACAGCTGTCAAAAATGCTTCCATCAGCTCATCCGTCCAGAACACGTTCTTGACAAACATCCAACCTTGTAACAGCCACACAGCCTCCATATCCACTGCCTGCATTGAGTTGTATATCTGTGCTGCGGTGTCTCGCATATACTGCGGCTCTGCTAACCTTGGTTGTATCTCATTAAAAGGATCGCAGAAGTATATATGATCCGAGCCATACACCTGCACTACACGACGTAGAAATTGCGTGGCCAACTGGTTAAACAGCGGCTCCTGTGGCTCTATAAACAAAGTGCAGCAATAGGGATCTGGAAAACGATTCCAACTTTCAACTGCTGTAAAATTAGCATTAGGATAAATACGCCGTAATGCTACAGGAACATGACCAGCGAAGGCGGGCAAAGCTACGGTCATGCCCAGCGCACGTTGAGCTTTTAGTATTTGACTTTGCAGTAATTGCTGCATACGTCTGTAGCTAGCTGGCAGCGGTCCTGCCCAGCCGCGTATGTTGCCCATGCGTTGCCAGGCCTGAAAAGCTGGGCCAGCAAAGTGTGCATCAATTTCAGCGCTTGTAAGGCCTATATTGGTATAGACATCTTGCCAAATTGCCTCCTGTATAGGCGCTATGGTCATGCTTATGCCCATCATTGCCATCCAGTCAATGTGTCGGCGCCACTGAGAGAAGCTCCACCAAGCGAAGCTATAACTCCAGGTGCACACATTCTGATAGTATATGATGGGACTAGCTGATATGGAATGATGTGTTATGTTTGGCAATTTCAAATTGGTTGGCAGCTCAATGCTTGTCTTAAACCAATCAAGATCCTTGTGCAGCACATATTTGAGATAATAATGAAAGCCCTTTGCAATTGCTACGCCATCCCAGCCGGCTATGAAGATTTTGCCATTATCTTGAGTGGTTAGCTATGGATAAGATTGTACGATACTTAAACTTGAGTTTAATGCACTAAGTATCTACTTACCTGATAGCTGCGAAATTCTAAGAGTTTGTTTACTTCGATCTGAAACAAACCAGCTGCACGGTCACCCACTACACGTTGTATTAGCTCCTTTACTGCCTGTTCCTGCACATCAGGCGAGGTGTTTGGTGCTATTTTTGTAGCCAATTCATGGCTCTGGACAGGAAGTGCATACACATTTAAATATATAATTAACGCCAAGGCGGCGAACTTGACAAAACGCTGCATTTTATTTTTAATTCAATTAACTTTGATCATGGCATACACAAGTAAGTGTCTCAATGGCAGTAGAGCAGCAACTGTCAGGCAATGATAATGAACGTGAACTAAATAATCAAGAAGAAGTTCTGCGGGTCCGTCGTGTTTAAGCGTATCTACTAAGTAATATGAGCGTAGCAAATGCCGCTTCAGTCGACAGATGTTTTGCTACTGGCTCTTATCAGTAGCCTAGCCGGCTTATGCCCGCAATATAAACAAACGGTTTTTATGCGCGAATAATTTGTATGTTTTAGATTTTATAATGCGATTATAGTGATTAAAGAGCTTAAGTACTTTATATTACGCTATAATAAATTTGGAACTTATTGATCTGGCTGAAACGGTAAAAACTAGTGTCACCCTAAGTTTCAAATAATACAAAAATGGCGCGCTATAAGCCATGTCAACTGGCATCATTGCTGTGGCATGAATCAAGTCTTTTTAATATTAGTTTCATTATTATGAAAACAAAACACTTTTTTTTATTAAGTACTTTGCAGCAACAATAAGCTTAATAAACTATTTTTAAATATTAACAAGCCACAGAATATATATGTGCACACTGGTTGAGCTCAAAACTCTTTCAAGTGAACTGGTTCACACGTCATATACACCATATGTTTTACATAAACAGGTTGGCAGCTCTATCATACTTGCCGCAAGCATTTGGTGTAATTTATTTTAAATAATAAAAAATATAGTTTTGTTAATGATAAATTGTCCATAGAGCTGTGCTAGTAGCATTTCTTAGGAGCTTTAGCTATGTCTTATGTATTACAAAAAAGTATGTATACAAACATTGTCTCTCCTTCATCATATTGTTATTTTGTATTTTGGTTATACAATACAATTTTTTTTAGGCCTGCCCTTGTCCTCAACTCGGACGCCGCTGATACAATTCCTGCGTTACCGTGGAAAAATCAACATACAAAGACCACAACTGCCACATTATGAACGTGCACGTGTTGTTGCCGTCACACAGCCCAAATACCCAGAGAAACCCAAAGCTCTCACATGTTTTAAATCTCGTGAGGAACGCACAGAACAACAACTAGACAATCCTTATAATGACATAATAGCGCGAGAAGTGCGCAACTGGTTGGAACATTCACGCATGATCGCAATGTTTCATCTAAACTCTATAACAGCCGATGATATATTTAATGTGCGCGTGCAGCTTTTTAAACAAAATATGCATCTTAAATCCTATGGACGCAAGATCTTCAAAATGGCCGTGCAGGACACAAAATTTGAAGCTATACTGCCCTTGTTTCACTCGAATCACTGCATAGTTTTCTCCGATGAACAACGCGTTGGCACTTTGATACGTTTGACACGCAAAGTGCCACAAATGGTGTTGCTGGGCGGCATTGTGGAAAACACATTACTCAGCCGTAATGAGCTGGTGGCCTATTCCCAGCTGCCTGGTCTGCAATCAGCCCAAGCTGAGCTAGTGCAAACATTAAATATGGCAGCTGGAAACTTGGTGCAACAGCTTCAAACACATCAACGCAATTTTGTTAATGTTTTGGATGTTCACGCCAAAGGCGCTGAAGCGAACAGTAAAAAGGAAGAACCGAGACCGACCCCAACAGAAGCGTAATTAGTAATTATTAAAAATTGTTAAAACGTAACTGCAAAAAAATATTAATTTGTCTTTCATACTATAAACTAAAACTAATTCTTGATCTATTATTTAGATTACACTTTTCCCAACATCTTTGAAACCTTTGCTGGAATGATTGTGTCTCTTGTCAGTTGAATCAGGTGGGCATCTTTCGTTCCTTTACTAGGAACTGATGGCATGTGTGTGCGATGATGTGGTCATGTTCTGCAAGCGTTGCCTGCAATTAAAAGCAAGATTGGCTAGCGCCTCTGCTGCATCTAGTTCGTCCTTGTGATGTATGGTATCATAATAATGGGATTGTTGAGCAGGTGTTTGAACCAACCAAGGCTCGCCACGTGCCACAGCTGTTGCATTATTGGTAAACAATACCTGGTTATGCGGCGGCATGTGTGCAATTCTGGACTCTTCGTCGTATTTGTGTCTGCAAAGAAGAGTTGAGTAAAATGTAAGTATAATAGTTTCTTTAAGGGTCTCTAAAGAAAAATGTTAGAGAAAAAATAGAGCACTTAAAAAAGATGTGGAATGGAAGCTTTAATTTTAACAAAAATTTAAAAAATGAAGATGCAATTCTTGTATAATAGCATGCGCTATAAAAATTAGGAAATTTGTAATGCCTCTGCCTATCCAGGTTAGAACTTTAATGTTTAGAAAATGATGAACAGTTCCAAAAGTTAGAGTAGACGCAATTTCTTTAGCCAATCTCACAGCATTACACTAACTACACTTACCTTTTCAAATTCCACTCTATGTGATAGTTATGCCTATCAGGTGTAAACTTGGCCGCGCTCTCTAACCACTTATTGAGTTGTGCACCAGACGTTTTCATAGCCGTCGCATTGTCTTCCACCTTGTTATCCCTCAGATACTTTTCCATTATCTGTTGTTTATATTTGGTATTACCAGCCTGCATTCTGGACAACACGGGCAAACGTTCCATATCTCTTTTTGTTTGAGGCATGCATTCCATATAGAAATTAGGCTTATAGCAGCTGGTGGCATTATTGCCGTTGCCATCGCTGCCTGTGCTGCGGCTAGACAGCTCATCATCGTCATCAACTTCATCATCTTCAGCGTTCAAGGCTCTCATATCCTCTTCCCAAATGCTATCTTCGGATGAGATGCTGAACTGTTCCACATTGCCACGGGCATTGTGATTGTAGTTCTTAATAAGATGTCCCCAGGACTTTTTGGCCTTTTCACGTTCAGAGTTTTTTAACTTGCGCCGCCAGTTGGCAAACCAATTGCAGATTTGAGTGTAGGTGAGACCAGTTTCAACAGCCAAATGCTTTTTTTCCTCACGACTAGGATAAGGATTCTCACGTCGTCGTATAAGCCAGTCCTTCAACATGCGCTTAATATCGGGCGTAAAAAGACGCTTGGCAGCGCGAGGATGCAGATCATCTTCTGGTGGCCAGGCGCGCCTAAGTAGAGATGATTGCATATGATCAATCAAATTGCTTGAAAAAAATAAGACTAATTGAATTACCTGCTATGACGACGATTTCTTTTAGGTCGTGAGCTCTTCTCCATGTTTTTTTTTAAGGTATCTCTAAAAAAGTAAACACAGAATCAGTCATACAAATGATTGCCAAGTTATTGCTCATAATTAATCCAATCAAAGATAAATACGCTGTTAGGCATTTCTGTTTCAAAACTTTTGGGTGGGTGGCGCTATTTCTGGCCACGAACGCCGACGAATTTTTCATGTTTTTTGCTCGAAGATTGTGTTGTTTTTTTTTCAATGATAGCAATAGCAGCTCCCAATTAATGAAAATGAACGAGAAATATTTTGGTCACTTGAGAGCAAAATGAGCAGCCGAGAGTTGGCGTTAAATATCACACAGGTTAAAATAAAATCAAGTAAAACGCATACCATGCATGTAAATAACCAAGAGTTGGTCAAAATTTTTTAATTTCTTATTTAGAAACATTGATTAAACGAGCTAAATATGGTATCATAGAAAGCGGAACAATTTTAGATATATTTTGATTTTGCTCAGACCTTGACACACAGTTCATTGATAAAATATTTGAATCATGTTTTCTAGTTGTACGAATTTCTAAAAAAAAACATTTTACATCTTTTGTACAGCCTTAAACTCTGCGCCAATTTCCAGTTTTTCCTTATATAGTTTATCGTTAAAACAGGAAAACATATATATATGTGTATATATTCATTTAGTCGAAACATTTTGTTGACACAAATTGTTCAACAATTAATTATATAATGCTCAATAACACAATAGACTTGTTTTTTATAAAAACCAAAAACTTCTGTATGCAATTGCATCTAAAAAATGTTTACTTAAAATATCTTTTATCACTTTTAGCATAAATATGCATAAATTGATTATCTTATATACACCCACCTGTAAATCTTAAATTTCTATTTTCAAAATATTCTTTTGTTTAAAAAAAATAGGCTTTTCGTTGCTGAAACGTTTCGCTCGACGTACTCGCGCAAACTGAACGTTCGTAAAATTTTCAAAACTGCCAATGTTGTTGTTTTCGAAAACATTTCCCGCTGCTGGCACTTCGGAAAACTCAACAACTTATCAGTGAATGAGCGAGTGTGATTTTAATCTATTTACAAAATATAAGAAAATATTTAAATGTGTGTTTTTTGTTTAGTGCCTGTCAGTCTGTCATGGTTGGCGTAAGGCGCTACACATTGGAAGTGAGTTTTTAAACAATAACAAGATTTGTAAAAGCTGCTTCTAAAGTTTAGGGAAACGACATCAAAGGTCCACTTCAGGACTCATTAGAAGTGGTGCAAATTCGCACAACCCAATTCTAATGCTGAAGCCGGCAGTGGACTGGGCCGTCAAGATAAAGGTACGAACCTGATCAGCGCGCTTCTCTATTCTGAAGAATTTGAAAAGCTCATCAGAATGTAGAACAGAGAAGCTTTTGTAAAAAAACTGGATGAAAGTCTCCAGATAATTCAATAAGAGCGCTACAAAAGTTTTTTTAAATAAAACAAAAACGGTTTTGGATATCAATGAAATTCTTTATTCCTGTGAAAGCACATTCGCTGCCATTATGTATCGAACTCCATTTCTTTTGTATGGCCACCACGGGCACGCTTGCAGAAGTCCAGACGCTGAACCCAATTTTCGACAGTTTTCAAGCATAAATCGGCCGATACTGCTGCAATTTCACGTTCGATATTCGTACGAATTTCATCAATCGTCGCTGGCTTCTTGGCATAGGCCACTTGACGTATCCCCACTGGAAAAAGTCTAATGGCATCAAATTGCACGACCGAGGCGGCCAATTGACTGGGCCATTTCGTGAGTTAAAACTACATATCATCCAATTCGGGCCAAAAATATTCGGTTATCATTGAGCGGTAGCGATTCCCATTTACAGTAACGTGCCGGTCTTGATAATCACGGAAGAAGTACGGCCCAATGTAGTCGCCGTCCAATAAACCGCACCTGGGGTCTCATGGAGTGTGGATTGCTGCCTGACCAATAACGCATATTTGCTTATTGACAAAGCCATTCAGCCAGAAATGAGCTTCATCGCTGAAGATGATTTTTCGATGAAAATCCGGATCATTTTCAAGTTTTTGCTCAGCCCAATTTACGAACATACGACGCTTCTGGCGGTCAAGCGGCTTCAGTTCTTGCGTCAATTTGATCTTGTAAGGATGTAGGCCAAGAACTTTTCACAAAATTCACCACAACGGGGTAACAGAGATGCCCAACGCTTGAAGTACGACGTGTGAGAGACTGATTTGGGTCTTCCTCAATTGATGCGCTAGCGGCAGCAATATTCTCGACACTACGGTCACGTTTTTGTCTCACTGGCACGGGAACATTTTGTACTGTGCCTGTGGATTCAAATTTTTCCACTAGACGCTGAATTGTTAATCTGGCAGGACAATTATGACGACCATAAATTGGACGTAGCGCTCTTAAAGTAAAGGCTACTGACTCAGAATTTCGGTAGTAAATTTTGAATAACTTCGGCTTGTTGCTGGATCGTATATCTTTTCATGATGAAATGGCAAACCTTACTGAAGAGAAATGCCAAGAGAGCGGGAAAAAATATGGCGTTGTTTGCTGTCCCTATCGGTCTACTTTTGTAGCGTCCCTATTGAAAACCCCGATACATTTTCACAGAGAGTCCCATCTGCGATGCAGTTTGTAGTTTAAACTGTAATGATATACCAAAGTTGATTAATAGGAATCTTAACTGCGCTGTCAAAAATTCAAAAGCTAAACCTTTTGATTTTCCTGGTCAAATGAATATGCCCAGCTGCGTAGCGCAGACATTTCTCGCCAAATTCACTTTCGCTCTCGATTTTGCTGCAATGATTGGTGTTTGTTGGCCATGACGTGATTAAATTTAAATTGTGTCGCAAGTGATTTTTAAGTTTTGGTATACATATGTATGCGAGTAAATAGGTATTTAGACTATTTATTCTTATACTTCATGTTTTTTATAAAAAAGACACAAAAAAAACATGTTAAAAACAACCAAATGTAAAATCTCTGATACTGATCAATTTTAGGCCTGACAACTTTATTATATATTCCTAATACTTACGCGTGTTTTCGAACACGTACAAAAAATTAAAATTGTTGCTTATTTTAAAAAACAAAATTTCATTAAAAAAGGCGAAGTTTTCTTCTATATAGTTTATTTTGCTTCCAAATTTTTTGTACCAAAAAACTTTATGAACTATTTAATTTAATGGCCACTAATCAACGCTTTTGCGTACAATCATTTTGAATTTAGCGCACAATAGTGCACAAGCGCACATTTTCCAACACTGTCTTATGGCAAATTTAGCGCGTTTTAATTTCTCCAAGCAGTATGTAAACACTGTAGCCTAAAGACAATTGTTTATAACTAGAACGTAATAAATTGCACGAAACCACAAAATCATACGAAAAAAGGGAGTTTTGGAGTAACTATGAACGATTCGGTGCGTTACGAGCGCGGTCAGCGCATACAGCTGCGCCCACATAGCGAATCCCAGGAAAGAGTGGGCGAGGCAGAGCCCCAGGGAACTGGCAATGTAAGTGTTTGTCTGTCTCTCTGTTCCGTACTTTATGGCCCGGTCACTGACTCACCTGGTTTATATTATTGTTATTTTTACACATTGCAGTTACTGTGCACTCATGATGGTGTCTTATTGAAACGAGCCAGCCCCGAGTTTACGGCTGAACTAAACACAAGCGGCTCTTTGTCACTGGTGGAGTACAATCTGCATAAGAGGCGTTTGTTTTTGGAGTGGCATCCAAATGACAGCATTATGATAGCAGCTGATAATCCAGATCAAGGTGATTGGGCATTGGTAGACAGAATATCCACGCGTACACGCACCATTAGCGAGTGCCGCGCCTTTAACACAAAGCCAAATGAAGCTGGCGTCAATAATGCAGCGCCATCAGCTCGTGCGCGTGCTATGCGCATATTGTTGGAAGATCTAGCTGCTGTAGAAGTGCGTCATCGTGGACAGACGCTACGTTTTCTACGCAAGCAGGATGGCAATGTACACAGCGAATTCTTCTTTCAGCATGGTAATGCAGAACTGTTTGTAAATTCCATGCGGCAGCTGCATTTTCTAGAGAGCGCTCAATCAAATCGCGGTGGTGAAGAGTATATCATACTGACTACCGAGAAACAAAAGTTGAAAAAAACTTTTGCCGAATTAGACATTGGTGAGATTAAGTCCAGCCACTTGCCGCGGGAGAGTTGGCTGCCTAATAAGCTGGCTGGATTTTTGGGCAATATACCGGACTATGTGCAGCCGCCATTTCAACGTTCGCCTAAATCTAGATCAAATAATTTGCTGTCAGGCGATCGCCAGACCTCGCCAGATAACTATCAAATCATTGGACTGAGTGGCAGCACTAATAGCGCGTGCTCTTCAAACAGTCAAAGTCGTGGTGAAAGCGCCGATAAGTCGCCAGCAGATAGTGAGCTGGAGAACCTTAATGCACAAGACGAAAGAATTGTCAATAACTTGCCTGATCGTCAAAATGTCTTTCGCGGTAAGTTGTATACAAAGAATTTTCATGGTGAAACGCAGCTCATATTACATTTCTAGAAAATAAACACCTTAAACATGATTCCAGCAATCCAATTGTCTATTATCGCTTAAATGATCAACTTTCATATTTTTCAGGCACTCCTTTGAATGAAACACAATGGCTGGAGTTTCAGACACCCGATGGCCGCATTTCGGATAGCTTACGCATTAAAGAGATCATTTTTCGTGGTGGCATAGCAAACAATTTACGTTGTGAAGTTTGGAAATATTTGTTGAACTATTACCAGTGGTCAGATACCGAGCTGGAACGCATTGATCGACGTAAACAAAAGTCCTTAGAATACTACAACATGAAAGCTCAATGGCTGGCAATGACCACCACCCAGGAGGCCAATTTTGGCGGCTATCGAGATCGCAAGTGCCAAATTGAAAAGGATGTAAAGCGCACAGATCGTACGCAGCAGTTCTTTGCCGGCGAGGATAATCCCAATCTGGCACTGCTGCAAGGCATACTCATGACCTATGTTATGTACAACTTTGACTTGGGTTATGTACAAGGCATGTCGGATTTGTTGGCGCCCATATTGGAGATACAAGTAAACGAAGTGGATGCTTTTTGGTGTTTCGTGGGCTTCATGAATATGGTCTTCACTAACTTTGATATGGATCAGGCAGGCATGAAAAACCAGTTTGCACAGCTACGTCGTCTGCTGGAGTTTGCTAATGCCAGATTGTTTAACTATATGCGCACACATGACTCGGATAATATGTACTTCTGCTTCCGCTGGTTGTTGGTCTGGTATAAGCGGGAGTTCGAAAACGATGATGTGCTCAAATTGTGGGAGTGTCTATGGACGCGTTTGCCCTGCCCAAATTTCCATTTGATTGTCTCTGTGGCCATATTGGATCAACATACCGATGCCATAATCGATAACAACTACGAATTCACCGAGATATTAAAACATGTCAACGAATTGTCAGGCAATATAGATGTAAAACATACACTGGAGACAGCCGAAGCTATCTATTTACAGCTCAAGGCTTCAGAAACACTGCCCAATGATATAAGACAGATTATAGGAGAACCTATGCTGCCTGCACCAGCTGGTGAGCCGGGCGGAGCGGATGAGGACGAAGAGCTAGCAGATTCGGACGATGGTTTTGATGAGCTGGTGCGTGAGCTAACACCTGAGGAAAAGCGACGTCAGCAGGAGCTGCTAGAGGAAGCATGCGAGCGTTCCTTGTTTTTGCAGTACATTTAAAGGCAACTAGAGCCAAAGCCCAAGGCAAATAATGCGCAAATTTTTGTAGCGTTTAAGACTTAAAGTTTACTACCAACGTACTCTCTCCTTACGGACCGAATCGTTGTTAATCAAGTGCTTTAATTGCTGATGCACAGTTTTTCATATTATATAAACATTATACTTTAACTGTTTATATATATAGAAATATCGAAAATCGCATGAAATTTTTATCTGAATTGGTCTATGTAATTACGCCCATTATTTTTCCTATTGGTATTTTTTATGATGATAAAATGCATTGTCAATTAGGTCCAGCCCTTATTGTATTTTATTTAATTTTTCTTTTATTGGCATATTATATTAGGCGCAACTTTTGTTATATATTGTGAGGATATTTATTATTATTGATATACGTACGTAGTTAGATTGTTTAATCATTATTGTCCATTATATTCGATTTTTCTTAATTTGGCACATATCCATTATAATTAGTCTAAAACTCATCAAAATTATACGAAAAGCACTTTAAGAGCAATACAGGTTCCTTTGAATTTTGAAAATTATAGCTTCATTGGATCGAACGAAAGTTATGAACAAAAATGCGAACAACTTAATAAAAGCTGCGAAAAAAAATAAAAATTATTATAATTGCATATAAAAGCAAGCTGTTTTTTTTACGATTAGACTAATTTAACAAAAACATTTTAAGAAAAAGAGAAGCAATTAAAGCGAATATGTAAGTATTTATTTCTCAATTAAAGGCCCAAAGCTAATATATATTATTTTGCAAGCTATAAATTTTTTAATCTTATCTTTTGTTTTCCTAGAATTAGGCTTGTACTTTATGGAGTTTAAGATAAAGACGGGGCGAAGCAGTCAACATTGCTAAATAATATTTTTTATTTTTCGAAATGTTTAAAAGTACAAATATTTTTATGATTTGCAGTTTTATTTTGAAATTGCTAATCCAGGCTGATGAGCTAGAGATAGATTAATTTGACCTTGCTTACTGTGCAACAGGAATTTGCCTTCCTCGGCAGCCACAAATCAGTAATATATTGTATTCTGCCTTTCTATTATACTTAAACCTATTGTTTCGGATTCACGTCACCCAAAGAGACCTTATACGGATGACCAGCGAAATAATAGCCACATTTATTTCTGAGCTGGTATTCAAACTTCTTCGATTAACTCCGAATTCGCCTGGATGTGTACATACCTACCATTTACAAATCAATTTTTAAATTAATTTTTTTAAATCAAAATTTATATATTTCCGTCTCCTGGTTCCTGGATGGAAAATAATGAGATGAAAATGAATGGGGTTAAAAGGAATAGAATGAAACGAAATGGAATGGAAAGGAATGAATTGTATGTAAATCATGGAACGGAAAGGAATGGGATGTAAAGGAATTGGATGGAAGGAATGGAATATGTTTGAATGGGAATGGGATATGGCCGAATGGAACGTAATAAAAGGGAATTGAATGCGACAAGACCGGTTGGTATATAATGGGACTATGCGGAGTGGAATTTTATGGTGCTCCGGAAACCGAGAAATCCAAACCGTATAATTTTAACCGGATTTGCTTTTGCGTGCTCCAGAAACCGAATTTTTTGTCGATAATTTACCTTTATATTTTCGAAAATTTTCTAAATTTATTTGTCAATAAATATTCAACTTAATTAAATGCTAAAAATTAAACACAAATCATTCGGCTTCAAACCACATGAAAAATTCGGTTTTGTAAAAATGGGAGTACCAAACATTCGGTTTCAAATCGTATCGAAGTACGGCTGAATAATAATTATACATACTGCATATATATTAAAATTATTAAAACCGAAAAGATAAAACAATATGTTATTTAAAAAAAAAAAATTAAGTAAGTAAAGTATTTTGTTCGGATTCGGTTTCCGGAGCACGGTTGAATAATAATTATACATAATGCATATACATAAAAATATGTTATAAAAAAAATAAATAAAAAGTAATTAAAAATTAATTTAAAA
>JBAMAX010003976.1:0-85040 GCA_037043745.1 Chymomyza amoena
ACTATTTGTTTATTAGGCCACATGAATCAACGTTCAAAAATTTGTGATTGTAGGTAATTATTATTTTTGCAGTTTATTAGGTAAGGTATTAGGGGTAAGATGTCGATATGATTCAACGAACTATATCTGCTCTCCGAAATGTAGGCGTTCTAGACCGATATTGCTCAATCGCTACCCAATGATATAATTTTTGGAAATACTAAAAAAAACTTGTTAATGCTAAACAAAGCTACGATATATTCATAAACAAACTAAAAAGATGTATTGTATTGCTTTGTGCAATAAAATCCGGGGTCATACAATTTAATCTGATACATGGGAATTCTTAAAAATTGAAGGCGCCAAAATGGTGACAGAAATTGTATGAACAAACGAATTATGCCACTAAGACTAAAAAATATATTCTTGATATCGCAGAAATAATATAGTCTCGTTTTCCATGACATAATAAGGGGTCGGGTGGACAGACAGAAATGCAGGAAGACGGACATATCTCCGACATCTTCTTCAATAAGATGCGCTCAAACTTAATATACCCATTGAACCTTACAAGATATAAATTACATGATTTGTATTAAATTAAGTTATATAATGAATATTAAAATATATTTTTACTATTTGACCTCTCAATCCGCGTTTGGCAAACGAAGCGATCTCGAAGCTGTCTAGTTTATGTTTATTGACGATTTGGTAGTTGGAACTCGGATTCTTCAGTAGTTTAACAATAACATACATATATAGGGGGGCCATCTGCTGTCTTTTTGTTAGCTCCATTTTATTCGTTTTTTCCCAATAAAATTAGGCAAATGCCTATAGCATAAGCAGGTTTGAAACTAATATTGCCCAAGTGGCCGTAATTTTGTTTGTTCTCCCATCCATTGAACGGATAAGCGACTCACTTGAATGCCTCACTTGAATCAAGTAAGCGTGTAACAGCAGATCTGCATGTGAAATTCAACGAAAAGCCTTGATATCCCAGGCAACTCGTCCAACTGTACCACTTTTAGTGTTGTAGTGTTGAGCATGGCATATGTATGTCGAAGAGTATCAACTTTGGACGTGTCATGAGTGTTTAACAACCAAGCCATCAAATGGTCCACCCTATACTTGATTTTAAACGACCAGAGTTGCTTATAAACTTCTTTAAGTAAATGCATGTGTAATTTTCAGTACTCAAATTCTGAATCACTATTGTGATTCTTCTTCTTTCTTGTACTTTGGCTATTTGTGACCAGCTCTTGATGCACGATCGCAATTATCATCTTGAAGAGCAAGGGCAACACATCCTGTCAAGCCTTTTACTTTTTTCACACAAACATAGCTGCTGTGTTGACAGCACTGAAAAATATCAAATTTCATGCAATTTAATTGTGGAAAGCAGAATTTTTACCTACAAAAAGAAAATAACATAAAATGAGGGTTGTGAAATTTGACGACGGCATTGAGTGACAGACAGCAGAGCGGCAACACCTAATTCAATTTAACAATTCATTTATCATAATCAGGCATCAGGGCGTTGTCACTCACAATTACGATCAAGGGCAGAAGAAGAAGCAGCAGCAGCAACATTAAAGGATGGGCCAGGGGTGAGTGGCAAAGTCGATGCACAGTTTATCATGTTGTTCGAATCGTCCTTCTTGTTTTCGCCATTTTGATACTTGGTTAAGCAAGTATCTCTTCATAGCCGCTTCTTTAGTAAATTTATGAAATTGGCTTTCTCCTATATGTTAAAACATATAGACAGGATGTTCTGTAAAAACACGAAGTAGAACTCCCGTATAGATGACACATGTTACAAAATCCTCAAAACATGAAAGTAGCCAAAATAGATGGCTGTTAAGTGTGTTAAGAAGGATATGGTCAAGTGTTTGTTTTATCATTCATATTCGATATGTTGCATTGTCATGTATAAATGGGCTGTTTGGTACTCTTTAACATTAGCCTTAAGAGTGTTCAGCATCCGGTAAAATATAGAAGAAAGTTCTGCAATTTTTCTGCAATTTTGTTTTAGTGTATATAAATGTATGTTATGCTTTGCATCCGTATCGATATGCTCTTGACTCTACTGCCAGTACTTTTTGGGTAACGTTAAGCGAAATTTAATACACATTCCTTTGGCCAGAAGGAGCGAGAATTTATAGTTCCTTCCATCAGTGTAACCCAAAACCATTATTTGACTTTCAAGTGGTTGAAAAACAAAATGTCGCCTCAGCAAGATGATCCTCATTAGTGGTCACATGTCACAGAGACATGAACACACTGTATAATTTTGTCATTCATCATTTTTCAACATTTCGCATTGTACGACAGCCGAAGGACTCGTATTTCACACTCTCTGACACATGACAGCAGCATTGTTGGGTGTTGTTTTCGTTGAACATTTTTGCTTAATTCTCATTCCAATCGTGACTGATGATGGAACTGGCGTGATTTTTTTTTATGTTTGCTTTAGACTTTGGTTACAATTTTGTTTTTGTTTCCGTTGAGTCAATGTTAGACATATTTTATGTTGAAAGGACTGCTAATTTCATGAAGTGATAGAATCGTGGTTCATCTTGGGCAGTAACGTAATAAATTGATGGTCTATCAGGGTCATCTTCGGTCCCTACAAATATGTTTAGTAGTACTTATGTAAGCGTAGAAAGAAACTTTGTCACCTTTGGCGATACAGTAACTCTCAAATTGGTTAGGGAGGAGGCCAGCTCATTAGCATGTGTGTCTGCGCCTAACTGACTGAATGGCCACCCGTCCAACCGCACATCCTCACCACCACCTGCATGGACAACAACTGAGTTACCATCAATTTTGTAGCCACCTAAGCTAACCTAACCTGCGGTATAATGCCTTATATTGCTCACGCAAAATTTATTTCCGTTGCGTCATGAACATCCTGCTGTCGTCGGCGGTGTGTGCAGATGTGGGCACACTGGCAGGCTGGCAAACTGTCAGACTCATGGTATAATAAGTAAAGGTAAAGTACTCTGAAATTTCACTCGCACGACAATTCTTAATTTCATTTTCGTTGCGAATGTTCATGAGGAAGGTTGTGTCTGCGCATTGTTTTTAAGCATATGCAGTTATTTTGTGCAGCGTTTATTGCAAGCATTAGCAACAAAAAATAATTTTGTATGCATATGTGCATATGTATGTGTGTTTGCTTATGCACGACAACAGCACCGAGGGTGGTTTTTTTTTCGCTTTCTCGCTTTTTTGTCCACACAAAAAATAAGAAATCGGTACGTTCGGAGTACGTTACCTTGTCTTATTATACCATGGTCAGACTGGCTGCCAGTGAGCCACACATCCTTTTTGTTGGCACTTTTGTTGTTAATGTACGTAATAAATATGCTTGAAAATTGCAGGCAAAATGCAAAATGAATAACATCGGTTGGTGCTTTTGCTCCACCGCTATGCGTATACACTCCTACGACATTGGATAAGGACAGGAATAGTAACATCAACAGCAACAAGACCAACTTAACTGTCACTTGTCATAGTGACGTTGCTGTCTCACCCCGTCTGCCCCCCTCCGGCACATGTCCTGACAGTGGCGGCGCGGCAACAGCGGCGTCGCTCACATGTCAACGCGCGTCGCTTTGCTTGGCATTTTTGTGATGTGAAATGAAGCATCGAGGTGACGAGGCGAAGGGGAGTTCTTGTTGATGTTGGTTGGCGCTGCAGGAGCATAAAATGAATTACTCGCGTGAACAACAAAAACTGTCAGAAGGCTGTCAGTTGTAAAGGCGTGTTGCTGCCATACTCATTGTCGTTGTCGTTGTCGGTGTCGCCAACGTTGTTGTTGTTGTTGTTGATGCGCAGCTATATCTATGTGAAAGCATGTACGAGGGCAGATTGGTAAGTAACCTTAAAACGGATTACTTTGATAATGCAAAAGTTTTATTTGTAGCAAGTTTAAAGAAAATATGTTATATGGTTTCAGAGTACACAAGGTTTTTCGGAGTTCTTCAATTGAATAATAGGTAGATGGAAAAATTGATATCTATAATGGCTATTGCATAAATCTAATAAGCCGTCGAATCATTAGGTACACGGCTAATAGCTCAAATTAAGAAAAAAAAATACACTTTTTTCAACTTATTGGGTTGGTTATCATCAAAATGTTATTGTCTTTCACATTAAATACAATTATAAAAATGGCGTACGTTAAATTGGGTGCGGACGACTTTGGGATACCCTGTTCCCTGTATATTGCTTAAAATCATAAAAAACATTTGATTGCCAAATTAGTAGGAGCTATATAATATAGTCAACCGATTTGGATCAATTTTGGTACATTGCTTGGGTTCTCTAAAAAACTTCTGAAAGCCAATCAAGTTACGATTTCTTTATTAAAAAACGAAATATATCGAATTTAATATAAAAAAAGTTATTTTGGCCGATCGATCCTATGGGAGCTGTATTTTCAACCGATTTTGTTCAAATTTGCAATTTACAGGGCTTGGGAACTATAAAAAACTTTTGAATACCAAATTTGCTTACGATATCTTTATGAACAAACGAATTATCCATCTAAAACTTTTTTTTTGTCGAGGCCGTCGCAAACACCCATATGGGAGCTATATAATTTAGCCTCGATATCAAAAGAATAAATAAACTTGTCTCCTATGGAATATTATGGGATCTAATGTAAAAGTTTGGTTACTCTGGCCACTGGTTACTCTAGTTACTCTTACCATCTCTCAGATCTAGGCTTTCAAACGGACATGGGTACATCGACTTCTTTAGCCATCCTGACCATATGTAAGGTAACTTTGGGGTGTCTCCGACGACTCCTTCTATATGTTACATACATTTTCGGCTTGCACAAACTTAATATACACTTTGTACCATACGGTTCAGGGTATAAAAATACGCAAGATGAAACCCGAGACTTAAATTTCGAGAACAATCATTACATACTTTTAAGCCAGCCCTCGCATGTGTGTACATATGTGTATGTGTTTGAGGTGTCAGCGCATCGTATTTGAAATGTTCACAAAACAGTTGACAGCCAACAGTCAGTCAGTTGGAGACCAAGAATTGCTCCTGACACACGAACAGTAGCAACAGAAGCATAAGAGGCAGCAACATGTTGCCAACGTTTATTTTGCGTGCTGCTCTTGTTGTGCATATGAAATACGATTTCTGCTCGGTTTTTGTAACAACGGGGGGAGCTCTGGCAGCTTGGTTGATTATCTTACCTAAATTGCTTGTAGCAATCACGAAAAGCTCTGTGGTTTTTCTGCTGCGCTTTTTCTGCTTCTCATTTTTTCCCTTTTTCCGCTCGACGCAATTTCATTTTCGCACTCCATTATAAAATAATTTTTTACATTACTTATGCCTGTCAACGTGTGCTTTCCTTTTTCCGCGGAGACTCGTCGCTTAGTTGACGCAGCCTTCGGGATGTTGTTCTTGAAGAACAATTGATGCTGCATACTCTGCTCGTTTTCAAGATTAATATATTATTGCTGCCCGCCAACAGAGTATGTTTTTTTCTTTCACTTATATGTATTGTATATGTGACGGTTTGCAAATTTGATTGACATCAAACAGTGGCACATAAATTCAAAGCTATCAGACTGAAAGGCGCGTTGACATTGTGCTTATGTACGACTGACTGATTGATTGACTTTTGATTACAAAACACGTTTTTCTGGCAAGTGTTGTTGTAACAAATATAAGAATATAAATATATCTTGAGTTACTTATGAGCTTAAGTATGTAGCCAGCAGTTGCAATTTTTACGGTCTTCCTGTCTTTCAAATTACAACTCTGATCACCCAACTTTCATGATTACTTCCGTTTTGTAGTCTAATTGCTAGTTGTACCACTTTAAAATGAATGCCTAATTATTGAATCATCTATACAATGTTGGGAACATGCTGGCCATTAATGAACTCATCAGTCAAGGGAAGCCGTGGTCTAACAGGTAGCTCAACTCATTAAAACTGCGGTACATCGTGACTGCTGATAAATGTGTTTGCACCGGAAATGAGACAACAAAACTGTCAAATAAATAAAATACTTGATTACAAAATTTCCAAGTAAGTAATAGACCCAAATAAATATTGCATATGATGTCCTACTGACAAGGAAACCCTAAAGCTTAAAATAACAAGGCAGAAAACGTGAACTGAGAAAGCAATGAAATCAAAAATAAAACCAACTGACACTGATGACATTAAAAATGACATCGATGATAATAATAATAATATGGGTGCTAGTTTGTTGTACAGCAGATACAATAGTGTGCGTACTTTAATGTTGAAGGAAGATGCAAGTTTTTGTACTTAAACGAAAATTGAAGTGGTTGTTGTAAACTAATTACTATAACCAAAATTCCCTACGACCTGGGGTTTTATTTTGTTTTATTTTATTGGATTCGTATTCAGCGACCTTATAAATATCACACCATTTTTAAATTTATTTTATAGTATATAGAAAGACTTACCTGCAAGTCTCGTATGTATGTAGATTTCATATGCAAAAATATTTTTCTTGTTTGCTTTTCGATGTCGATCACATCAACTTGTCAGTCGGTCATTTAATCATTCACTCATGCTGACTTTTGTCACACACAACAAAAGTTGCATGCAAATGTGGCAAACTGGCGAACTGGCAGTCTGACATGCAGGCTAGTTGGTGAGGCGACTCCATGCTGTGCGTTTTGTAGTATGCTTCAATGAAAATAAACTGCTATTTGCTTGACACTTGAGATTGATTGTCATCCGTCAAGTGCTGGGATGTCTGTCGAGTCTGAGTGATTGAAAGGCAGGGATGTTCGGTTCGCATTTCGAATTTATGTACATACACTCTCTTGGGCGGTATTATTGCTAAGCATTAAAACATTTGGGCGTTGTCGGTTTAATTTATATTCACTTACAAATCTGTCGTTTATTTTATTGTTATCAGTAGACAGTTAACTGATACCTATATATATAGACCACTCTAATAATTGTTCAGTAGCTACGGCCCAAGTTGCATCTGCCTAGACCATTGCCACAAATCATCGCGAGTAAATGTACAGCAAAGTCTACCCAAAGGTACATAAACATTTCTCATGTGCAACTCGCGCACATTGAAATCGACCAAGTAGCACATAAAGAAATTGAATTCATTAAACACCAGCTTCCTGACAAGATCTTCGCTTGCGACAGACTTCATGCCGGGGAGAGCGAGGTGGTAAACTTTAAAACATTAACAGTTGCAATATGCAAATCCATACATTTTACGGCGACGTACGCATGCCAACCAAACGATGCCTTGTCGTCGGAACGTTTCTGTGCCCAGTGCAACCGAGGAGACAAGCAGACAACTGCAATGTGGCAGCCTCAGGTATAAGACATATACATGCGATAAAGAAATTCGATTAGGCATCAATTTTAAATGAGACGCATTTCTCTCAGTGTCTTCTTTAGGCCATGGCCTCGCGGTACCCGCTGAGTCTGCTGTGACGACGCGACGTCGACGACTACGACGAAAGATGCTCTGTAACACGATACTGTGACATTCGTTAGTGTGTCGTCGTTGTTGTTGCCTTCGTTGTCGTCGTCGTCCTCGACGGCGCTGCAATCTAATTTATGACTTAATTATCGGGCCATATTTAATGTGTCCAATAAACTAGAGTACAAAATTATACCAACACATCGTTGTTTAGGCGGCTTACGTCGTCGTCTCCGGGTTATGTCTTATGCCTATGCCCATGCCGCTGTTTGGGGCTTATTAAGCTTTTGCTTTATGCGACAACTACAACAACACAGCAACTTGGATTCGCAATGGTGGCCTCCTTTAGTTTTGTAGCCATCAATTTGCTTTTAAATGCAACAATTTGGTTGACTTGCTGCTGGTTGCCAATCTACATCCACATCCAAAGCCACATCCACGACCAAGTCCGCAGCCACAACCACAATCCCAACCACATTCACGTCATCGTCACTGCGTGCAGCCAACAGCAACGCCACATGCATTGGCCGCGGTGGCGACCGTTTTTGGCCGTGCTGCCTGCTGGACGCGTTGGATGGCGTTGCACACAGTAATAAAAATTTCGTGAAGTGGCAATAAAATTCCATTTAAAATGGCAGCGATTATGTCTCAACAGACCATTAAAGTCACTCAAATGACAACTACTACTTAGGCGCTTACACACATTTAAACACACACATACACACGTGGAGACATAAAGAGCCGTCGTCATCCATGTTGCAGATTGCAGAAGCAGCAAAATTTTATTTTTTTTGTGGTTGACGCGGAGATCTCGACATCTGATGAAGTGCTTTTTGGGGCTTACTTAGGTACATTTTAATATACCTGTAAACTTCATGCGAGTCTCATTTGGTTGACGGCCTCCACTTTTTTTTTAACAACGATTCTTGCTAAGCTATTTAGAATACTATTACTCATTTCAACGCAATATGCCACAAATACATTTAGCATTTTATGAAAGTCATTAAACATTTTTTAGATTTGTTATTTGGAAGTTTAAGAAATATATAATAAAAGGAGTAATTGCTAGTGATTAGTTCAAAACCCACATTCCAACTAGGGAGGAGTGGAATAAGGGCATACCAGGCTTAGTTGGCTCAGTATATTAAGTTGGGTGGCTGAACAAACGAGTAGGCGGATCAGTTGTAGACTGAGGTTACGAAATCACTTCGCCGTCACTGCAATCCTAATGTGGAATCGGTCATCAAACACATACAGAATATCATGGCAAATTTGGCCGGTTTTTTTAAGGAAAAGTAGAAAGGGAACTCACATGTCCACTCTCAACGCTCCTCATCACGATCTGCAGAAGCTGCGGTGATGAGAAGGAGCTAAAGAGAGTGGAGCATCTTTTCTGTCACCGACCTGGACTGTGCAGCACAAGGTCCCCCTTTCTTAAATCATATTTCTTCACAGACTTATGTGAGCTCTCAGAAAAGAGACCAAGAAGGCTCTCAGATGGACGTGACTTTAAGATCATATAGAGGATCTCTTGAGTTGGGGAAGGGTGGTGTAAAGTCTAAACAGCGGTATCACAACGGGCCAATTCTTTGGCCTAGGTGAGCTATGATGCCAAGCCCCAACTGCCGCCATACCCTTAAAACCTATTGATGTTTTGACACAAGTCCAAAATTTAGAATGTGATAAGAATCTTCCTGCAGACAACAGTAATATAATGGCATTTCGACGATAAAAAGAAAATAATTAAATTAATGAGTAATTTTTGTCCATTTAACGATCTTTTTATTCTTGTCATCTAAACATCAGCAGTGCCATTTGGCATTGACAGACAGTATGGCAGTCTGACAGTGGGAAGCTGTCAGCCACCAACCTTACTTGTCAGTGATATCATAACGGACTTACACTACATTCTTCGACCTATTGTTTTTCAAGGGACTTAATGTGGCGGCAGCTCGGCACTTACCATTAACTGTGTTAACTCGAATATCAGCGAGTGACTCTTTAAGTGGATGCCGCCGCGCCTCTTGCACAGCGCAGACAAAGTAATGTGAAATCTGCAAATTGCTCTGTCATTATATGTTAGCTTCAAACCGTAACGAAACCAAAACTAATCGGCAAACCCACACACCCGTCGGGCTGTGCCAGCCAGGCTCTTGCGAAACAACTCACCACACCGCTTGATGTCCTGAACTCGCCGTTCGCTGGTGTCAAAAAGTGTAATTGGCAACCCGCCCGTTTGACTGCTGGACTCTCATGACTGTTATCCTTACTCAAATGCTCTTGTATACACGACACCCAGCGCCGAGGGGTGCAACCTGGAGTCGGCTTACACACTCAAGTCAAGCGAATGTCCGCCCGCCCGCTAGTCAGGCAGACAGACAAACAGACAGTTGGTAACTGTCAGTGGGCATGTTAATCTTGACAGCATAATATTACAAATCCCTGCCGCAAGAAGACAGAAACGATGACGTGCGAGAAAGCGGTGTTGGTCAGGGGGCAACTGCCAAAAGGACAACCGCAGACAGCATTGACGGAAAAATAGGGGAAACAAAAAAGAAACATTTTTTTACCTAAATCGGCGACGCCAAATAAGTGAATTATTCTTTCTACTACGTCTTGAGTTTGGTTAATATTCATGTGCTACTGCTAATAGTACTACAGAAAACATAATACATATAAATCTGTGCAGTTACTTCACCAAACAAAATTAGATGTTTGACATACACGTGCGTTAACTTTGCAGATTGCGTTAAAATTTTACGTACAAATATTTGGACACCGAATTGAATAAACAATAAGGCATCATATCATTTCTGTTCTGTTATTATCTATTCTGTTATCTGCTAATTGTGTGACAGACTTGAAAGTATTTTAGTTTTATAAGTACAAATGTGAGCAAACGGATAAATCAGCACGAGTATGTAAATATTGTACAAAACGTTCGTTTATTAATAAGCAAATAATTTAAATATATTTTGTAACAATAATAATATATGTATATAATACTATACATAAATAATTATAATAATAAAAATTACGACTTTTATTTTTGCTTTCCAATATTAACTCATAAAAAGTGCTATGGATATTGCTAAGATTAAAACGTCAGAGTAATTGACAGACTCACGCCAACATTATTTATGGGAACATCCATTGAAGGAGCTTAAAAGTCTCCCTCTCCGAATGTTTCTCATTCGTTGCGAACGATGTTTATGTCAAATTAATAGCTAAATTTGTTTTGACATGGACACACAGGCCCGACAACAACTACGTAGACTGTCGTAGACGAGCAGCATTTGAAGTGCGAAGCAAAGCAAATTGTATTGATAAACTCAAAGGCGGTTAAAAGCATAATGCTTTTCCATGGCTGTCAGTCAAAGCAGCCGCCGCTGTCTCTCAGATCTAGCAGTTCAAGGCACACAAACCTAACAGCCTAACTACAACCACAGTGGAGCGATGAAATCCAAACAGACAAATATCATGGCAGTAGTTTCATTAAGCGAGGGTTCAACGGGATGACTGTCTGTAGATGGTAAAGGACAGCCGGCGGGGCTTGGACAGTTGGCATGTTGACGTGCTGACATTAATGGCACATGACAAGTGAACAATTTTATGATGGAGACGGGCCTCTAAATATCACCAAAACATTTTAACGCTACACTTAAATTAACGCCCTATGAAAATGCTTTCAACAAACATTAAAATTGTAATGCAACTATGTTAATAAAATAAATCTACAAAGAAATTGTTTGGAACTTTACATGGGACATGTAACCCGAAAAACCCCAGCAGCCAAAGGTTCGACAACTTAAAAAAACCCCATACATTTCTTTTCAATTTATGATTTTCAAAAGTGTATTATTTCAGATTTGGATTAAGCGATCCCTAAATCATATAATAAACATTGGTGGACACTACTTCCCAAAAAAATGTCTTAGGTTTTTTAATGAAAAAGCAGTTTTTTGGTTTCGGCAGTCATGTTCATCAAAGGTTTTAAGATCGCTAATTCAACACGTCCCAAGCTATTTAGGATTCTGAAATCTGTAGTGCTGAAGCGTCGGTATCCGATATGACAACCACGTCAGAACTCTTGGGTGCTGCGGTCTTTGCAGCTAGGATTCGTAGTCAGCGCATAAAAAATTTGCAATAAATTTTTATTGACGAATCGAAAAAATGTGATTTTCGAAAATTAAAAAAAATTAAATTTGAATAGAACCATGCTCTTGCTTCTTCTGCTTTATATGTTCGACTGCACACTACAGCATAATGATACAGTTACGACCTTATATAGATACAATCTTTATAATCGGCAAGCACATCTTCTGAAGTTTTCATACGGATTCAATAAGTTAAGTTGAAAATCAAAAGCATTTTATATGCATCTAGTCGAAATACGGAAAAAAGTACTTTTAACTTTTGACCTTTCTGTCCAACAAAATTGTGATGCAGATGTATAGTATTATAGTCAAATGGAAGATTGTGAATGGCATGATGATGGTGGCACATCTTCACTTTGTTTTTGGACTGGACATGTCAATCCGTTATTCGGTTTCGGCCTTACACACCGCGTTCTTAAGGACACCTCTTCACGACTGCAAAAGCTTCCGGTTTCGATAACTCTTCGTTTGCAACCTTCAAACCATTATATTATATCTAAGGTGAGCCTTAACGGCTGGTAAGTCTATTCAAAACATCATCCACGAGCGAATAAACAGATACCAAGGAATAATATTACCTTTTCATAAATTCCAATTTTGTGAATATTATACTCTGCAACAGATTCCCACATCGGGATGACCAAAAACCATTTCTATCTTTCGAAGTTTGTATGACAAGGACCAAGTAACCTTATTAACAAATACACTTGCTGTAAACTTAATTCAATATGTAATATTTTTTGCAGTAGCAACAGAGAGGGTTGTTTAAGAGCACGTAATAATTCTGAAGTATATATTATCTTAGAAGAACATATTAAAAAAACACTCGATTCACTCGATGTAAAGCTTAGACAAATGTGGAGATACATAGTTAAGATAAACAATTATAGATGGAGCGTCCGCGTGTTTGCGTGTGTGGGAAAAGCAACCATGCTAGAAGATATGCAAGGGGCGCATCAGCACAAGATGTAAATTAAATTTAATGTGACATTTTAACAAAATACACTCATTTCTCACAATTTCCCTGTATACTATGTTTTTTGTTGGCTACGCATACTATATGGGGATACACACTTTCGTAGATGTGTACATATGTAGTATATATGTACATACATACATACTCAAAGAAAAGAGATGAGCGCATGGCGCATATCCGGCTGAAAAAGTCAAGCCAAGGCGTGCACGGCGTGCGCAAAAGCAAATGAGACGCATAAATTTTCATATAGCAGCTGACAAGCAGTGCCAAGCAAAATATTTCGCCTTAAATTAGCCTCAATTAAATGTTAATGCATTTTGACATTTTTTGTGTCTATATGTGTGTGTGTGTGAAGAGATAAACATATAAAAATAAATACATACATCCATATGTATGTACATATGTACGTATATAAGCTACATATATGAATGTACTTCATGGATACTGTGTGGATGGATATGCCGACATGCAGTCGTTTGTCAGTACTCACATACGAAATGAAGACAGTGCCCCTCATCATGATGGAGGTTGCCATTCCCAATGCTGTTGATGCTTGATGCTTGACAGCAAAATTTTGTCATTCATGAAAAATGAATTATGATTTTAAATACATCTACATGTACAACAACAACAACAAATAGTGTGCTGAGGATCCTTTGGTGAAAAGCGCACATTTTTGTGTATCTGTAAAATGCCAGAGCAATTAGCGTTGATGTAGCTGCAGCAGCTGCGTATTCATTTATCTTCTTGCTTGAGATTAAGTGTTATTTCACTGTCTTCTTATACTCGTAATGCTTTATGGTTGTCACTTTGTTGACAAATACACATCCTATGTATGTTCATATGTATATATACTAACTTGTAGATGCTATGCTATATTCTTAGTTTTGACTCCCAAATAATCATTATCATTTTAGATTATTAAGTGAATAGTTTCTATTATGTCAATCGCTAACAAAATAGTACACAGTTGTAAACAAAATCATTGTATTACATACATACAAGTAGCACCTACCCAACAAGTGTACTACTAAGGGGGGGGCCTCATAAATTATCTTTGCAATTATAGGCGCGTTTCTGCTCCTACATATGTATTGGGGATTGTTGGAACCGCTTTGCACTGCCGCCTGCCTCTCAAGCCAGCCCAACTTGGTGTCTGTTCGAGAGAGAGGTTATCAAAATGCAATAAATCAGTTTGTTTAATAAATTTTATACTGCGGCACCCAACGCTGTTGCTGACATAAATTTTTTTATTGTACACCGAGCCGTGCAACTGAACTTAAAAACAGACATTAAGTCTGTTAAGCACGAGAAAAATGCGCATTATATGGTGTAAATCAACACTGGACGACTATGGGTGCGGCGACGGCGACGCGACGCTTGCTTGACGTACAAATTTATATCTTTATATATGTAAGCATACACTTGGTTATTTAAACAAGTAAATCCCGGAATGCCTTAAAAATATGGTATCATAGCACACATATGTATATATATAGCTAGAGTGTTTAACCTGAGAAGTGAATGAGAATTTATGTGAGATTTATGTTATTTATAAATTTTGGCAGATTTACATTAAAAACAAGATGAAGAAATACTTTTGTAATTTTCAGATTGCTTTTCCCCTATCCACATCTACCTACATACCTATAAGCAGTGTGTAAGCAGTAGCACATGTGTACATTCGGGTATCTTATATTTACCTAGAACAGTTTAATCATGGTATTTCATTTACTGTTGTTGGTTTTATAATCAATCTTTGAGTGTTGGATGGCAAATAAGCTGTGTGTTACACGTGATGGAAACATAGAGCATTCTCTAAGCACAATCTTTGTACACGCTATATCCAAATGGTAACGTCTATATAAGCAATTCCGGTAAAGTAAAATAATAAGTTCCTAGGAAAGCTTGTTGCTCGAATAGCAACCTCAACCTTAAATTACTATTTATAAATCTGTTCTTAATGCATTACCTAGCAGCCAATAAAAAACGGACTTAGGTCCAATTCAGACCAGGAGTGTTAGTGTAATAAAAAGCATTCGAGGTGAATTAATCTGTTTGATCCGATTTCGATATTGCCCTAATTTGGAGTAGTTAAGGTTACAGAGTATATTAAAGTCGTTGTATCCCGACTAAAAGTGACTTTGGTAAGTTGCCGAATATGCAGAGTAACCGACTAACATGCTTTTGTTTTGGGGTACGCAAATATTTGAACCGCATTCAAAAGATACAGTAGCGTGCTTATTGCTCAACGGTAAATATATTCCCTGGAATTCACACCTCTCGCTATATTTTTGAAAACAATTTTTTTAGTGAACGATTTACAAGTGAGTCATTTCAAATCATGTTCTTACACTATTATACAAATATTCGCTGCGGAATAGGAATTCTATAAACTCTTACGAAGTTGTGGACAGCATTTCAAATAAATACATATGTACTATTATATACTATACATATGTACATATGACCATGAGCATAGGCTGTCGTAAGAAATAGCCCCTGGCAGCCAGTGCCCCTTGACAAGTTCAAAGCGGGACTTTTATCGCTAATTTATTAGTTCGTTTTATCATTTCGTAATTTTGATTGATGAGTGACTTTATGTCACTTATTCGCTTGGCGCTCACTCGGCGCTCTGTCGTTGGGGTCCGGGGCTGTCCGACAGAAATGATAAATTAATATAATGGGCGACTTTGTTTGTTCTCTTTTTTTTCTTTTTTTTCTTTTTTGTTGATGTTCTGTAACTTTGAGCTGCGCATTAGTGGGGGCCGCCTCATTTGACAACCCACACACACACACACGCACACAAAAACACACACACATTATTTGCCATGTCATAAATTGTGGAGGACAACGTCGGCGTCAACGGCGGCCATCTTTTATTGTTTGCATAATAATTTTTCAAAGTATTGTATATTGTGTATGGGCCCGCACATTTGCTTGCGTGTTGATTTCGCGCGCGCGCTCATTCCCCAAGCTATAAATCATGTTTTGACAGCGCATTGTCATTTAATCAATAATTTATAAACAGTTTTCATATTCGCCGCGCAAGTTACATTCAGATACTCGCACATACAGGCGCACGCTAAAAACGCGTACATTTCGTGCAGTGTAAGAGGCGTTCGTACAGTGAATCAAAAAAGTCTTGGTACAGTCATTCGACAAACGATTTAAGGAATACTATTAAGAAAATATTTTTCGAGTGCGAATGTCAAACGACGATTTTTATGTTTTTTTTTGGGTCACTCAATTCGGATTTCTTGTTGCGAAATAATTCCCAAAAAACCTTTTGTTTTGTCTCCTGCTAATGAACAAAAGAGTCAGAGATTTTATTTTGACAAATTGAAAAAAATTCATGCTTAAATAGAAAATAACGAAAAAATATATTTCAGACAAACTTTGGCATGAACGCTATGCCAAGACTTTTTTAATGCACTGTATTATATACATATGTATGTACATCCAATCATAAGTGACAGCTTTAAAATGTCAACAGCTTTTTTTGTCCTCTTTTTGGTTCTTATTTTTACTTTTTGTTTTTTACCTACTTTATACAAGCGGCTTATGGTGAAAAAGTACGTGCCAAAATGACCAAAGCAGGCAGCAAGGCAAAAAACACAAAAAATAAAAGGAAAACAAAATGGTAAAATCCCCCAAGCGCCTAAAACCTCTACAATGTGGAGCACAAAACAGTTAACAGCGGGAAGCGGGCAGTGGACTGACGGACTGAATAAAGACAACGGACAACCAGCCAGCCAGCCCCAGTCGAGGCCATGGATGAGACCGGCGCAGTGTTGGAGGTGCTGACGGACAATGGTAACGGCGATAGTGGCGGCACTTTTTGATTTTTCTTGCCGCTGTTGACCAAAGCGCAAAATCACTTTTGACGTTTTTATTCTTGTGTCGGTTTAGTTGTTTTTTCTCTTTCTTCTTCTTTATTTTGGTCGCTCGGTTCGTTTCGTTTTCATTACTCGAACGTCGAAATTCATTTCAACTTTTGCCGCCGGCGACGTCGACTTGTCGTCTTCAGTAGGCTTCGGATTGTATCTGTATCTGTATCTGAACACCACACCACTATGCTAGTAGTCATGCGTTCGTTTTTTGGCGGCTGCTCGCCAGCGTGTTAAGTCCGACAAAAGTCGGCCTAAGCGTTTAAAAGCCTAAACGAATGCAAAGTCGTACATACATATACATAAATAGCATTTAAGACTTCTACATACTTAGTGCACATATATGTACATATATACAGATGTATGTACATACTGACGCATGGCAGTGAGCTAACCAACAGCAAAATAATAATAATCATCTTCGTCAAGCAGCTACAACGAAATGACCGCGATCAGCCAACTGCCACTGGCCTGTCCGTTCAGCTGTCAAGTCGGCTTTTATTTTGTGCTCAAAACTTAGACCAACTTGACAGTTGGAAGACAGTAGTGCTTATGCCGTTCCCGTTTGCGTGGCAGTCATACAAAAATGAGACAGGACTGACAGCTTTGCGCAAAAGAGTTAATAGTGTGATTAAACGACCGACCAACAGTCACACACTGCCTCATTCGAAAAGGGAACGAACGGTTCGTTTGTTGTGGAAGTGGGCGCCTTAAATGTTTGACAGCTTGATGGTAGCAAATTTCAAAAACTACGCATTTGGTTCGGTTCCGGGTTCGGATTCGGGTTCGAGCCGAGTTGGGTTCGATGGTTAGCTATATCCCAGTTGATCCCTATTTGTAGTAAATGTGGCATTTAATGACTAGTACTGAAAATTAAAGATAAACAAAGGTATGCTGTGGTGGAACATCTCGTGTGCTAAATGGTATATGGCGGCGCGCTATACGTGCAAAATTTACGATGACCCACAAACAACATGTGAAAACTTAAGTAAAGCCCCTATCGTTATCTAGATCTAAAATTTAATTTTCTACTAAATATAGCTCGCAGCCAACTCGGCACGTTTATAATGAGACCTCACATCACTACACTACATCGGCTTATCAATTCATACTCTAATGCCAGATCGTCCATCCCATTTGGACGTCAAAGTCCAAAATATCAGATACGCAGATGAATATTATCTTACAACATTCAGAACACTTTTAACCGACTGATTTCATTACATCCATATAATAAACACATAATATTATGTCCAAAGTTGTTTCAAATTTACAGAAGAACCTAATCTAATAACAACGTAGTCTTAGTATAGGGCATTCAACTGTCGAGCAGTTGTCATCTTGTTGGATGATGTTTTGAAGACGCATAGCACATAGACACAATATCCACAACCGCACTAAAAAATGTTTATTATCTTTGGATAAGAAGCCAAGCCAACAATAACAATGAATAACACGGCAAAATTGTTTTAATTTAACAGATTGTTTGACTGCATAAAAGTCGCTATAAGCATGCGGACTGTACTCCATCTTGTCACCATTGAAATACGTCTGTTTATTTTAAAAATATATATCTACTATGAAATATATAGAAGAGAAGAAGGGGGCCGCGCTGATGGGGTTTATTATTTTGGGACACTCTTGTTAGCTATACTTACATATATGTAGAAAAATGTGAAAGAAGAAATACGGAACGGCGGTCATCATTTTTAAAGCAAATATTTTCAGTAGTTTAAATTTCTTACTTAGTCTAGTACAGTATAAAATATCTGGGGATCACTTGGTAAAAATAAAAGGGCTCGCTATACCTATATATACCTTATCTGTCTTACCTAAGAATCTTAGAGGATTGGGATGGCTACAATCACAATTTCATATCTCATATTCATTTTTAAAAATTAATTCTTTAAGAAAATAAGACATTTACCAGCAAGGTAAAAAAAAACATAGATATGGAGGCGTCAGATACTCCCCAAAATGACTTAAAATATGAGCAGGGTAACTAAATAAAATATGTATTTTTTTTCATATCGATATTACTATTAGCATTTAGCATCTGGTATGCCATAATGATTTTGCGTCGGTGTATTAACAAAACCAAGATACCCATAACGTGTGAATGATATACTAATTCTTTACATCTTTAAAAACTAGGATTAACTCAAATGATTATAAATAAGCAAATTTACTTTCTTGATTCTATAGAGAGAAGCGGATATGTATGTATAACTATCAAAATCCAATACAAAATACTTCTTAATTTTAAAAACAATTTCTTATCAATGATTACTGCTGTAGAATTTCATAATGTTTTTTTAATGTTCCACAATTTTTATTGCTAAAAATATGAACATTAAAATGTAGCTTAATTATCACTAAAGATTTAAAAAAAAAAACTTTTCAAAATAAAGCAACAGATTCGTGGAAGTTTTGTTTGCTCTGTCTTGAACTCTGGCACATCAAGAACATAAATTTAAATTTTAATTACTTTGACTATACGAGGTGTGTTCAAAAAGTAAGGCGACTTTTCAAATTTCGCGGGCAACGTATTTTCGACTATCGATTTTTTTTTGTTTTGTTGTGTTGGTACACTCTTCCCGAACATCTGTACCAAATTTCAAGTGAATGGCTCTTTTTGTTTGGTTGTGAGAGGCTTAAAGGTTATAAGTGTTTTGCGTGCAATTTAGCAATTTCGTAACAAACTTCGCTGACACACGTCTCATGCCCAAAACGTTAGAAAAAAATCATGCCACGAGCCAAGCGATATACTGACATCCTCAGCAACTTCTCTGATAGTAATTCGACGATTTTCCAAAACAATTTTCTTCACTGCTTGAACGTTTTCATCAGTTGTTGACGTGCTTGGGCGTCCAGAGCGAGGCTCGTCATTGGCATCTTCCCGGCCATCTTGGAAGAGTTTGTACCGCTTGTAAACATTTTTTTTACTCAGAACAGTTTCACCGTATGCTACTGTCAACATTACAAGTGTTACGGAGCACTTAATTTTATTTTTTACACAAAATTTGATGCAAATCCGTTGATCCATATTTTTCGATAGCAAAAAATCGCCGAACACGCAAAACACTTATAACCTTTACGCCTCTCACAACCAAACAAAAAATGCCATTCACTTGAAAATTGGTACAGATGTTCGGGAACAGTGTACCAACACAACAAAATAAAAAAATCGATAATCGAAAATACGTTGCCCGCGAAATCGCTTAAGTCACCTTACTTTTTGAACACACCTCGTATATTAAGGTCAGTAACAATGTAAAAGCTGCATGCCTCTATGAAACCTAATATATTTCAATAGCGTGCTTCGAGAAATTTTAAAAAGACTTTAAAGACTCGCTATCTCCATGGGACGCGTCTAAGTGTCAAAAAAATATAATTAATTTCTGGCGGCACGAAATCGTTTCGAAGTGTTTGATAGACAACAAAATATGTCAAGTAAGTCGAAGGAGACACAATCAACAAGGTTTTTATTTAGTAAAAGTAATTGTTTGTCTTCCAATTGCACAATAAAAGTTTTAGTTTTAGGGAAATTTTCGGCTTTCATAAGATTATACGTCATTATTATTATTATTGGGTGTATAAATGCACTGCGACCCAGGTGGATCAATTGTACCCCATCATGGCTTAGAGCTCTCCCAAAAGTCCTAAGGCCTGCATGTGTTGCATTATTTTGTTTGGACTTAAAGTAACAACGGTCTCCGGTGGGAGAACGTACATGCCCAGGAGTTTGTTTCTTTTACCGACGAGTGCCATACATTCACATAATACATGCGAAGAAGTTTCTTCCTATGTCCTACAGAAGCGACATAGTCCACTATGCCAATTTCATTTAAGTGGCTGTGGAGCCTACAATGTCCTGTAAGAAGGCCCTTCATGATTCTCACCGTGTTCTTCCCGTGCGTTACCATGACTTTGAACCTCTTACGGTTGAAGTTGGAGAGGATGGTTTTTGACTGTTTAAGCCCTGTTACCTGCTCCCAGTGAAGCAGTCGTTTTTTATTCCCCTATATTCTCAGTAGGTCCCGTACCACGTTACTAATTCCATAGTGTAGTTCAGGACCGATTAGCGGTGTTGCTGCACCGGTTCTTGCAAGTTTATCTGCCAGCTTATTTCCAGGAATATTGTTATATCCTGGAAACTATCTAATCGTGAGCTTATTCCTGGATCCTAAATTTTCCAGTGACGTTCTCAATTCTTTAACCAGCATTGATGTAATCTTGGCTTTGCTTAATGCCTTTATTGCTGCTTGACAATCAGACAGGATGGAAATATCCTTTTCATGGTAGTTCTTTTGCAGATTGAATTGGAAAATGCTGGTGTGTCTGTCTGCCAGAGGTTCATAATATTTGGTCCTGGGTCCTACTATCCCCAGGCCACTTTCTTGATCAGTGAGCGATCCGTCTGTGTACCACTTTATTGTATGTGGTTTTATACGGTGAACTGCCGCAAGAGAAGTTCAAGCCTCTTTTGTGCTGAGTTTGGTATCAAAATTTTGATTGAACCTGTACTCAGCTAGCATTTCAGCCCTTGGCTGCAGAAGCATAGGCATATCCTTTGCTAGATCTGCAGCATCTTTCTTGGTGAGGCTAAAGTCATCCCCTACCCTACCAATTCTTATTAATGTGGCTTTCTGTCGCATATCGACAACGAAATGTCCTTTTTATAAAAGGTCTGGATATATACCATCCATAACTGGAGATTTATAGGACTGGAACGTTCCAATTGCCTATTTTAATCTCTCTGGTCTCTAGTCTAACCATCTATTATGCTATAATTGATTGCCAAAGAAAATTTCTTGTCAATTTTTTTGCAATTCCAATTCTTGGTGCCAGACTTTGAAATCGCAGACTTGTTCGCGGACTATTTTCAAACCACCAATTTTCAACGACTTTAATTCAAACTTTATTGCCTATCCTTAAATCTCGGAAACCGGCGTTTTACAATCTGTATATGTTAAATAATTCTTCTCTCCAAAGCCCAGATGCCATTCATAATTGTTTCTTAAAGCATAGCGCTCTCGGCCTCTTTAATTTGTTATTTCTTTAAAATATTATTGCCTGAAACGAGTCCTTCCTTAATTGCTAAAGTTATTGAAAACATTGTCACTTCGCAATTATAAAACTATTGTCGTTGTGTTAATATTAGACCACCAATATGGGATTTTAAAACGTTTGTTTCGTTTCTTATTAATCATGGTTTTATTAATACAATGGAAATTGATGTCATTTATATTGACTTTAAAAAGGCATTTGGTTACGAAAAAAATAGTCTCCATCCAAGACGAGGATCTCATCCTATTACCTAATTAAATGCAAAAGGTCTCATCAGGAGTTCCTCAATGCCCTCTACTTTTTATTTTATTTATTAATAATATTTCACAAGTCAAACCAGGGCCGTAGCCAGGTAGGCGCGAGGAAGTGCTGAGCGCCCGCTGAGTTGGGCTGAGCGCCCTCCCAAGACTTTTGGACTTCTTTTTTTTTCTTTTTAATTTTTTCGACCTTCAACGCATCTTACTGTCATGAAATTTACATGATCCAAAAAGCATAAACTCCCATTCAAGCACTTTAATGACACAAATAATGACTTTAGTTAGAAGTATATTTTTCATGCATAAAGTTCCTACGTGCAAGAAAGTCATTGGTTTTCAAGATTTTTAGATACGCAAACAAAACAAAATTTCAAATAAAAAAATATAGCGTACGTAAAGTCAGGCGCGGACGACTTTGGGATACCCTGTACCACTAGCTTCAATAAAATACGGTTCCTTCACAAAAAAACCAAAAACAGAAGAATTTTGAACAAAAATGTTTTTTTTGACCGATCGTTCATATGGGAGCTGTATGATACAGTCAACCGATTTCGATCAAATTTAGTACAGTGCTAAGGAACTATAAAAAACTTACGAATACCAAATTTTGGTCCCAATATCTTAACAAACAAACGAAACACAACAAATTTTGCTCAAAAATCGATTTCTTGGAAGATCGGCCCTATGGGAGCTATATGATATAGTCAATCGATTTTGTTCAAATTTGCCACATTGCTTAAGTGCTCTAAAAAAATTTTCAAACGCCAAATCTGGTTACGATTTCTTTATTAAAAATCGAAATATTGCCAATTTTGACTTAAAAAAATTATTTTGGCCGATCGGTCTTATGAGAGCTATATCATATAGTCAACCGATTTTGATCAAATTTGGCACAGTGTTTGGGAACTATAAACTTTTGAGTACCAAATTTGGTTACGATATCTTCATGAGCAAACGAATTATCCATCTAAAACTTTTTTTTTGTCGAAGTCGTCTCAAACATTCATATGAGAGTTATATAATTCATTCCCGATATCAAAAAAATAAAATAAATTTGTCTCCTATGGAATAATATAGGATCTAATGTGAAAGTTTGGTTACTTTTAGCTCTTACCATCTCTGAGATCTAGGCGTTCAAACGGACAGGCGGACATGGGTGTAACGACTTCTCTATTCACCCTGATCATATTTTAGGTATCTTTGGGGTGTCTCCGACGTCTCCTTCTATATGTTACATACATTTTCAGCTTGCACAAACTTAATATACCCTTTTTACCATACGGTACAGGGTATAAAAACACCTCACAAACGTTTGGTCCCAAAACGTTTTCCGAGGTGGTATGTAGATCAGTGTTGGTTGATTTTTTGTTCTGTTTCTTCAAAATATCGAGATCCCCTGGAAAACTTCTGAGCGCCCCCTGAAAGACGATCCTGGCTACTGCCCTTAGACAAACTCTGTTTGACCTACTCTATTATGATAACCATATACTTTTTCTGCATAATTTTGATAGAAATGTAAAATCAGAGCTTTTCCTGTGTCGTTTGGCATTTGGCTATCTATTCATGCAACTTTGAAGATCTAATTTGGTTCTGCATGATGTTATGGTCACACATAGGCCAATAATTAAAATTAGACGCACACAGTCAAAATAATACTTTTTTTTCTTCAACGATCGAGCTTCCCATTATTGAGTTTGATACTGAAGCGGGAGCTTTTTCTCTAGCTTGAGGATTGTGCCATACAAATTAGTGTCTGAATCTATAATATATACAAATGATTTTCTTTTAAATTTTTTTTTAAATATTCATATGTACTTCTATTTGCATTTTCACGTGTTTTTTTTTTAAATATGCAGGGCCGCACAGAAAATATCCAGGCCCGGGGGAAAATCTCGGATTCGGGAAAAGTTTGAGATCAACATAAAAAAAAGTATAGAAAGGATTTCTGAGAGAATTGATGATTTGATAAAATCATTATAATGCATTTCACAAAAAATTTTAATGCAGATCTAAAAAAAAACGCAACTCAAAGTTTGAATTTTTTATTAACTAACTTAGCCTTATGTTACATATGTTTCACAATAAAATTTCGCCTTTCGTGCTTTAGATAAGACGAAAGCTTGTATAATAGTATCAAAGTCGAGTTCTCTTGCTAACTCAGATTCTAAATACAACTTCTCGAATGACGCCCGAGTCGGGGCCCCTCCGACAGCTTCGGGCCTGGAGGAAAAATATTATTATATTATGTAGCATGTTAAAATATATTTGTTTACTTTTTGTTTCCTTAAGAATTTACTGATCAATGAGTAGAATGTAGAAAAAGAAGCAAAAAGACTATATTAATTGTTTATATATTCAAAATTTCTTTGATATGGCAAAAATTTCGCCTCAAAAAAACATTTCAGTAACATGCGCGGTGAGTTGAACCTCCCAAGAATCAGGACTAAATAAAGTTTAAGATCTTAAAATAGATTTTGATACATCTTTATGGTTACTTTTTAATTCATTATTAGACAAGAAAATCATTAAAAAGGTAATTTATGTACTAAATTTCGTTAATGAAAAACGAAAAAAAAAAAAAAAAACGGGGATTCAAGATGAGTTTTGCAATCATTTCTATTATTACACAATGTTATGGGAATAATTTTAAACGCTTTGAGATAACAGTTTCAGTTTTCTAGCTCAACGGATAGCATTTTTAACCACTCTACTCATACAAATGCAATCACTGACTGGACTAGGTATCCCTTGCTTGTATGGTGGCCTAGGCAGAGGGAAACTTTTTTATCGATCCTATGTCGTGCCATGGCTCCATTTTCTTATTATTTATATTACACTAACTTTTGAAAAGACTAGCCAATTCCAAAGAAACGTGAAGAAACCCCGCTAATAAAAAAATGTATAAATATTCAAAATATAGTATATAGTTAAAAACGTATTGTAAATTAAAGCTACATAATTTTACCGGTGGTAGGAAGCATGGGAGACGACGAAAAGAAACAATAGAATTTTAACAAGAAACATAATTTATTGCCACTTAAGTCATAAATATATTTTTAATTTCGGCCAATTCACATATCCAAAGAGCCACATACATTTAGATCCATCCACCCGACTTATACAAAAAAGCATACCGAACCCCTTTACCCCTTGCACGTAAGTACGTCTGAGATAGTTGGCGAGACCAAATGAAAGACGAAAATAAAATGAGAAAAAAAAACAATGTATATATGTCTGGTTTGTGTGCTTTCATGTATCTTCAAGTTTATTATTTTTGTCCATTTGTGTTTTCTTTTTGTTTAGTGGCAACAAATTTAAAACTCTGTCAGTAGCAGCAGCAAGGGGGTTATAAAGCCAACTACTTAATTACAAATTGCAGCCGTCTTAGTTAACTCGACAGCGCATTTATCGAATACTCACACAAATACAAGTACGTATCTGTATCTGTATCTATGAATATGCATAAATGTTTGAAAGCTGAAAAATATTTAGCCGTCATATGCATAGGCATATGAGAAATTTTAATATTTGTCTATATAAGACAGTGTGCGGATGGATGCCTGTGTATACGTGTATAGATATATGTATCTCTATCTGAACCAACTCATTTGTGACTTTCAGAGCTGTCTGATTCCGGTCTTGAGGCAGCACCCGTCCACCATTTCCATGCCCAGTTGCTTTATTGTCTTAATGAACAAAAGCTACTCCAACCAACAGTTGCTAGTCATGAGAGACAAATGTATCTCGTTTGAGTGCAAAACACAAATGTTTAAAACAATAATAAATTTTCGGCGTTGTTGTTTTTGTTTTTGGCTTGCCTTTTATCGCTTGATAATCGCTGGTCATTAGTCATTTTGACTTGAAGTATTGTATATTTTCTATACATAAATGTATCTGTATCTGTATTTGAGTTTGTGTGTCTCTACGTGTCTCTGCGTGTATCTGTGTGTGTGCGTGCGGCTTTTATTTGTCTGTCTGTCTGTCTGTGTGTAGACTCTTGCCACGCCAATAAGAGTAATGTCGACAACAACGGCGGCAGCTGCTGCTGTTGCTGCCGTATTGACCTTTTTGTGTTGCTGTTGCTGTTGCCTCTTCATTTGGACCACTGTATGTGTCTACTGTATCCCCCTGTATCCCTTCCCCCTTGCTACTTACCACTTCGTTTAATAAATCGTGAACTGTCGCTTTTTATTGTTGTGGCAATGTTTCAAATTTTATTTATTTATCTGTCGCATGAGGCTGCTGATTTCGCTTAATAACGCCATCGTTACGTGATGGCGGCGAGTTGTCAGTAACAGGTCAACCAGCGTTTACACTCGGAATTTCATTTGAGGTTGAACATGCGTATTAGATAGACATCAGGATAGCAGCAAGTAACTAAATATCTTAATGACATTTAAATACCCTTTTTAGTTGTAGGCGTAGGAACAAAGTAGAAAATTATTGCGGAGGGGACAATTTGCCACCTAATTTTGATACAAAGAACCTATTACAAAACTTCTGTTTCAAATTGTTATTGCCATATAACTAATAGCTTCATTGCTGATATCGCTTATAAATAATAATAATTTATGTTATATGCAAACCGAAGGTTTTACTTGCCATAATATACGACATGCTAATATCAGAAGCAGACATTAATAAAATTTACCACTGACCATTCCAGTATATATCCATAAATAATATATTTGACGTTTTGAAAAGTGTATGTCAGTTGAGAAAAAAGTTCCAATAGCGGTACGCTTTGAAGTGTGACTGAATATGGAGTGTCCCTATCTCGTATAAGCTATCTACTATAATAATCACTTTTGATGAATTTATGCATAGGCTTCACCTGAAGGCCTCGTAACCTATAAATTAAAGGTTCAAGACACCAACAACGATTGTGGTAAATGCTGTCAATATTTATAGTGCTCCTTATTTATAGCCACTTTTTAGCTATTCGTTGGAACAATTATGTCGTAACTATAAATTTAATAATAAATGATGATACATATGTTTAATAAGATATTAATTATGCAGTTCGGAATGGAAGTTAGATGAAAATTTTAAATATGCACAATTTTAAGATTTCGTCATATGATATTTACTATAACGTTATTTTTATTATTTATAAAGATTATATTATCTATAATCCAGTAGTGTAAATAATCTTCTGTAAAAGGTTCAGCTAATAACAAAACTTTGTAGACTATCCATTATAATTTCTTATTTAAGGCTTGATTTAGAGTATTCAATATTTTCCAGTTACGAGCTTAACATATTTTTCGTGAAGATATACTAATGGGAAGTTTTGCCAGAGTTATTCAAGCCTGCTTAGTCTTAAGTTATCCACTTTTAAGTTTCAGATTAGGAGTTTGAACTAAAAAAAAACCTTATTTTTGTCTATGATATAAATATAAATAATTTGAAAAACTTGTATGTCCATTTTATAATGTTTGGTGTCAGCAATGAAACATACTACATTGATAAAAAATATTTTCCGGAATCATCACCGTGTGGCACTCTCAACCACCTGATTTGATGTCCCTTTTTTTTAAGTTACTACATCTGTCATTGACATTTCATTTTTATATCCTGGAAACATTTATCATAATCGGCTGTGGTGTGTGTGTCCATAAGAGCCATCTTCCATGTCCTCATCTCGTGCGCTGTAACGCGTTCCACGGACAGGTTTCTTGTGTCGATCGAACTGGAAAATATCGCAGGGAGGCAAATCAGGTGAATTCGGTGTTTGTTGCTTGGTATAAATTGTAAAAAATCCAAAACGCAAGGTTTCACTTTTACAAATGTCAAGGCTATTAAGCTGAAAATTTCATAAAATGCCACTGACAGATGTGGAAACTTAAAAAAAAAAGACGTAAGATCGGTTAGTATTTTAGTAAGTTTTTAATTAAGCTACTATTTACTCAGTAATTAAATTCTAGGAGTAAAATAAAGAGTACTGAAGTTGGTTTATGTTGGGTTTAACTTAAAACTTAAACTTTTTTTTTGTGGTGCTGAAAATTTTACATTTACACATTTTTGCTCATGCCAATAATAAGTAAGTCTCAGTGGTGGTAAATTATAAAATAAATAAAAACTTGTGTAAAGTCATGACATTTGGGAAATCACAACCAATGATTAGACGTACTTTAATAGGCTATAAACTATGGGTTGGCCGTCAGATAACATTGCCTATATGGGTAGCCAAGTTCCTGCAATCATATTTTAAACAAGGTATTAAAAATCGGTAATAAATTAAATCAATAAACAGCTGATATAAGTAAAATTTGTTTTTGTAAAAAATGCTAAGCTAAATAATGCCTATGTTTTTTTTAATTTTCGTTCGTCTTATAGTTCCGCCATAAAAAGTAATTTTTTAATCAGTTAAACACAATAATTAATTAATAACTTTGCGATAAAGTGCTGAAGATTAAACTTAATAAAATCACAAAGAAAAAAATCGGTACAAATATTATAAAAAATATAAAACCCCGATTGGGCTCGTCCGGGATTTGAACCCGGGACCTCCCGCACCCTAAGCGGAAATCATACCCCTAGACCAACGAGCCGATTGACTCTGGCGAGCCAAATGAAGCATTTCCAAAACGGTTGATAAAACGTAAAATATTGTAAATACATATTACATTGATGATAAAAAGGCATAAATTAGGCCGTCCTGTCGCATTAAATGAAATGGAATTCCATCAGAAAAATACAAGAACTTTTTTCCCAATGGCCTATTGAGAGCGCGTTTGACAGCTGACGGCAATAACTTTTAATCAAATCAATTGAATATTGTCACAATTAATTTATTTATAAGATTCACTAGAAATGGATTTTGAAGCATATTGTTTGTGAATGGTTAATTGGTATTAAAAGCGGTCCCTTGTTCCATCCATGATTTCATTTGTATTTTTTATTTTGTGGCTTTTTGTCGTGTTCATTGAATGGCAATTGATTTTTGATGATATTTTTATTGATTTTTAATTTCAGCCTGAACGTTTTATTACATTGCTAAAGTTTCGTTAATTCACAACCGATTGAGCAAAGACCGGACCGGACGCCTCATGAAAAATTCAAATTCAAATTCAAACAGAGAAGCAAGCACTCTGCATACAAAGTAATCATTTTGAATTCTTATTGCGTATACGCCGATACGTATTTTATGGAGAACCAAGTTTAAAACATAAACATGTCAATTTGGGGCTGTCTTGAGGACTGACTGACTATTAGTGTAAAAACTATGTACAGTTGGCCCTTTGTGAGATGTTAGATTAAAATCTTATCTCTATTTTGAGTATTTGGAGTTCTGTATAGATTTTTTTTGGGACAAATTAACACCCATTACATGAATAAATATAAATAGATACTAATACACGTATTAAATGTTTTGGTTTTATTTTTTTAGATAGTATAAGTGACTTAATACATTTGCGAATTACCCTATACTGTTTTTAGGTTTAATTATTATTATTATTATATTTAAATTTAGAAAATAATTAAAAATTAAAAACAATAGGTTAACATTTACCAAAGACAAATCAGCAATACAATGTGCTTTTTAATTTAACAAAAATAGGTTCGGTTCCTTCATATGCTTAGCGACAGAATTGGAAGTAATTTAAATTTGAACAGTCGCTTCTTATTTAGTCTTAAACTTTGGTTGACCTTTGAGAACAAACTACTTATAAATATTTATGGAGACTGCATTACATACTCGTATATAGACATTTGTTGTTATATTTAAGACAGTTATTAAACAAAACGAAACTAAATACCACATTTTTGCCCTCGGGTTAAGATCTCGATCTCGTTTTTAAGGCTAACTATCAATATGTCTGTCTGACTCGAACATTCATGTCGGCAATTTGGGTACATTGCTGCGTTATATTGTATGTATGATCATATGATATAGATTCCAAGCAGTAAAAGTAGTTGGTATATGGTTAATTATGACAGCATCAGTTTCTTGTTTTGCATTATTGAATAGGTGGAAACTTATAACATAACTAGCGCTCGACAAACTATAGTTTTGTATCACAGTATAGCAACGCTGACAGTAGCGTCCTTTTTTTTCCTTTTGAAATATTTCAAAAATGTTTCAGAAAAAATATATTTATTGGCTTCGTCGAAAAAGCCAATTTCAAGTTTCATTCTGATACTCATTTTTTGGTATGCATCGAAAAACACACAGCACTAGCCAGCCGATCGATCCTTCCATAGCGGAGTGCGGAGCCAACTTACTGATGAACTGCCGCAGATCCAATGCGCTGGCCATACATAGCGTATGGTGAGTAGTAAGGTCCAAGTGCTGCGGCCGCAGCTGCAGCAGCTGGGTTGAAGGCTCCAGCCGATGTGAATGGTGAAGGGGCACCAGCTAAAGCACTTGGAGGCTTTGCATATGGATGGTAGCGCGCAGCAGCAGCAGCAGCTGACATTGGGCTCAGGGGTGGTGTGGGGTATCCGCCGCGTAGTGCTGATGGAGGAAATAATGTTCCAAGTAGCGACTGCGCTTGGGACTGGGCGAGTGCAGCCGCCGCTGCAGCAGGGTCGGATAGATTACCAGTGTGCGTACGGAGATGGCTGAAGAGTTCGTCGGATGTTTGGAAACGCTTGCCGCAGTAGGCATCACCCACGACCCAACTACAGACGTATGGTGCCGAACGCGCAGCTGCTGCGTTGGCTGCTGCCGCGGCCGCTGCCTGAGAGTAGGGATGGCCTGGTGGCAGGCCAGAGGCACCCATTATAGCCATGCCGTACTTTTGGTGCTCGCATTGTGTACAACCTGCAGGGCAAGGTGCGCCCATTAGCATTTGTTGAGTGTGCGCCGAATAGGGGCAACCGGGGCAATAGGGATCTTTACAGACGGGCACAATGGCTTCGCCTCCTGAAGGCGTCTTAATGCGTTGATAACTGATATACGGATTAGGTTGGCTTCCTGCAGGTCCACCACCAGCGGCGCCTGGGTAACCACTGTTAGCAGCGGCAGCGGCTAACATTGCAGCGTGATGATGCGAAAAGCCGCCGGCAAACGGTGGACGAAAAGCGGGATTTGCATGTTGTTCCATTCCCGGAGGGCAGCAAAGTGCTGATAGTGGGTTCAGTCCATAGGGGCCAGTTGCCTTATAAGCAGCAGCAGCGGCGGCAGCTGCAGCAGCCATACTGCTCATTTCTTTTGGATGTTGCGCCATGCCGTTAGCATTATTGAGTACTTCCATGCCAGAACGTACAATGGGACTAGCTCCACGCTGAGATGATCCTGACGGTGAGACGGTTTTGCGACTTACATCTTGTGGTGTGGGGGTAGAGTCCGATTTCGGTGGCATTTGCGCTTCGCCAGGTGGACCGTTTGATTTATTACGTGACGGAACGCGTGTATCGGCACCATTTATAGAGCTTTTCGAGCTAGGTCTTTGTTCGTCTCCGACAGTCGATCCCGTTGTGCTGTTGACACTTGATTTAAAAGTGTTATGGTTCTGTTGGCTGAGCACGTTTGTTTCGTAGGGTTTAAAGGCCAATTTCACCTCAGTGGTTGTGGTTGCTGTAGTGCCAATGGGCGTAGTGGATTTCGGGGATTTGGCTTGTGTCGGAGACTTAGCTGTTGAGATCTCGCCATTGCTTGATGAACTTGACGAAGTGGATGATGATGAAGATGAACCCGATTTTTTATTTTTATCCAAGGCGAGCAACGGTTTCACGGCAGACGAATCGGCTCCGATTTGTGAGCATGTCTGAGCGAGAAGTGCCAAGGGGCTTTTTTGGCATCCATCTGTGTGAATATCGGTTAAAGATATTGGGGAAAGAAAAAAGGTAAATTTGTTATTTAGTACATTTTTGAGCTCAACACTGTTATTTAGTAAATTAATTTGGTCTATTAACCTGTTACTTGAATTGATCAACATAACAGATCTCAGGCCTGTCAATTGAAATTTCACTTTTTACAAGAGTAATAGTTGGATACTAACCGTCGAAGGCAACGGTGCCAAATAGTCGGGCTGCAAATATTGGTTGTTTCCTATGGTAACAACACCACCGCCACCTTCTAATACAACCATTTTGAATGATTGATTAAAAATAATCCAAAAATGTGTATATTGATGAATGTAATCCAAACGTGATTTGTATAGATCAGCAAATTTTTATTTATGAGCTGATATTTGATAATCCACAAATAGGCGACGGTGAATCGATAGTGTTATTTTAATATTACAAAAAATTTATTTTAGCTTCAAGATATTGTTCACAATAGACACTTTTCATTAATATCTTTTAGCAAATTATATGTGTTGTTTAAAAGATGTATTATTTTGTTGTTTTTTTTTTAAATACAATATTTGTATTATATAAGCACAAACACTTGTTTATTTCCACTAATCTTTAAGTGGCACTTATGTATCTTTCACTTATTTTATTTTTTTATGTACTGAATACCACGAAGTACAATTTGTTTGATCTTGGCGACAAACTTTCATTAAATATTCTGGTAAATAATCAACCAGTTCATTTTATTTAACGTATTTCCGAACACATCTGAACTCAACGACGGATAAACTCGAACTGACTAATATGCAACTTACGTGCTCTAAAGATACAGATACTTGTGGTATTTGTGAGAACGCTACGCTCAACAGACAGAGCTGCGCTCTCTCCTGCAATTTCTCTCTCACTTTTATCTGGCACTCTCTCCAGCAGATAAACTGGCCATCTGTCTACTTGCAGATACAGAGAAGTTTTTTGTATTTAAGCATGAGCACAGTTCGCTCAGTAGCTAAGTTCGCTCTTTTTATCTACATATCGCTGCCATATCTGCCTGGCACTCTCTCTCTCTCTTGCCCAAAACCGGTTTCAGCGCAGCAGTACATTTGCTAGCGTTAGTGCGAGCAGTACGGCATGCTAAGTGCGAGCAGTACAGACTGAGTGAAATTCAAATATGGCGTACTTTTTGTCCAATCAAATCGCATGCGCCATACTTGCCTTACAGCTTTCTATATAAATATATTTGTATTGGTATTTCCCAATACAAATAACGAAACTTCTCTCGGTCGCACGGCAACACTTTTTGCCATGTGGATTGCTCTTTGTACATGCATACACATACCAGCATGTCTACCATATGTTATACCACTACCACTGTCCTCTTGCCCGCTCTCTATTCGCTCTCTCATGCGATTACTGCCACAATTCCTGTCAACACCAACTCAGCTCTCCACCATGTCGCACTCACTCATACATTGTCTTCCAAGATTTACTCCGCCGCTTCCACTCACCGACAATTACCACTTCTCAACACTCTTTTTCATCGCCTCGGCTCGCTCGTTTTTATGTCATATAAAAATTAATTTGTTTGCTGCTTTGTTTAGTGTTTTTCGATTAACTTCTGTTCTGCCGGAACATGTTTATAAGGCTGCTCTGCGCTGCGCTGCTGGTGTGTTTGTGTCGTGTCGCATCGTTTGTGGCTCTTGTGGTCTGTAGTAGGATTCCGCCGCTTGGGATGGGCTGGCTGGCTGTATGTTGTTGTTTAAGTGGAAATCGTTGTTTTGTAGTCGTTCTGAACTTTCTGCCACACACAATTGTTAACTCCATTTGCGCCCGCATTATGTACTGACTGTAAGCACATAGTAATGTGTGGCTTAATTAATCTTCTACCCGCTTTTTGTCTTTTCGCTAATTCAGTAGTTGTTTAAGAATTTTTTTTTTCGTATAACCTGTTAGCCTATTTTAAGATAAAAACTTGCCGAATAGAAGATGTTTCAAAATAATTCGGATAAGCTAGTACTTAGCATCTGCAGGGGATAATTATGCATTGATGTATTGTATTATCGGTTCTCAAAAGGACTCATTCACACTTATGGCTTAAACATTTAATTCCAAAGAAAGCTAGGATAAATGCAGCAAATTCTAGTATTATAATAACAAGAATTGTGTAAAAACATGCAACTTACATTCAGTTTGTATAAATTTTTATATTTGTTACTGTTATGTACTTTGTCAACGTCATAAATTTTCTTGAATGTGAATTATTTACTAGCAAAACGAACGTAAAATAAATGACGGCGCGGGTGGCGTGGTGGCAACATATAAATACCACACAAAATATTATAAATTACACGCAAGTGATGAGAGTGGAAAGTGGGTTCTGGAACTGAGAGGAATTGTAAAAGAAAACGACCGTTAACGCAGTCAACGGCAAATTTGTAGCTTTCAAGCGCCGCCGCTGCCCTACAAAAGAACGCGAAAACATTTATATGAAAAAATATAAAAAGGAAGCAGCACATAAAATTAACCACATATTTCTTCATTTTTATGGCATTTATTATCACAGAAATGGTTGTGTGATAAAAGCGAAGCGCGGTTGTGGCTACAACAGCGACGTCCACGTCGACAATGGCAGCACGGCAGGAACGGAACGGCAGTGACTGTGGCGCAAAAGGCAGTCATGGCAGTCATAAAAATGCAGCCATTTACCTTTTGATTTATGCACAACAGCAGCCAGCCAACCAGCTACAACAGCAACAACAACACGGGGAGCACGCATGTACCCTCCAACTCCAAAGGAAGGAGCGAAAAATAATGCAATAAATTTGACATTATCGCCGGCAATATGGAGGAAGGGCATAACATTGAAGTGGGTGCGGCAGGCGGGACGTGTCCGTATATTGTCGGATTCTCATTCGTTTACGCACAGGATGGCAAACGATTGCATTTTGGGAAAGCCCGTAAAAGTAATAGCTTTCTTGGACCCATAGATGTAATTGATAGCTGAACTAAATTTATAGCCCAAATACTTTTGCCGTTTCCTCTTTCTTAGCACAAAGTGATATGATATACACAAGCCTGCAAATATACATTCTAGCAATGCCTCTTTTGTACCCTGCATTATAATGTCTTGGTTCCGTATGGAATCGATGCAATATACATTACAGCCATAACAAGGCGTGGCTGGCTATATGGGTTGAGATTTTGCAATGATCGCCCATTTGTAGGTTGAATTTGTAACCCCAGAGAAAGAAGAATTTCACGAATTCCAACTACACTTTAATCTTTAATAAAAGCAGTAGCAGAACATCTCATATACAGATCAGTAGAAAACTTGAAAATATACCCAGAAAAGACTGGGTTTCTGAAAGAAACCTAACCAAACTACACATTGTTTTTATTCTAAGCAGTCGCTGTGTATATACCATATTGTGATACAGACACTTCTGCGAAAATATTCACGTCAAGGATAAGCAGTCGACAAGCGTTGAAGCAAATGTCTGCGGTCAATCAAGGACAGCAGCCCGCCTGCCTGTTGGGTGTTCGTTTAGTCTTTGTCCGTGATTTATAGCTCTAATTTTTTCCTGCCTCTAGAGTTGTCACTTTGCGGATGTAGTTATTGCTATTCACTCCCCTCGGCACATCAGTTCTTCTTTGCCTTTGCCCCTTGCTGTGCGCACCATCCATCTGACCACCCCTCATGACATACGGCATACTGACAAATAATTTTATTGACGTTCTCTGTTTGGCTTTTAATTGTTCTTAGCTCAGCTGGCTGACTGTTGTGTATCTATGGAGCGGCGCGGCGCAGAGCACGTGATAATTGGTGATTTTATGACACATTTATCAAAATGTGCGTATCCCTGCCATTGTCCTTGCCCTTGGCAGCTTTCCGACGTCTGTGCAGTTTTGTTTAACCGCTCTGGGACAGATTTTCATTGTTATTTCGAAATATGCAACGGTACGGGAACATTCTCACGAATGATCTGACAGTCACGCGTCATTTATTTGCTTGTTTGGCTATGACAGTAACTAATTGCACTTTTTTCACCATGTTTTGAACGGTTTTCTGTGATTTTCTAATCACAAGAAATCACTAACCGGATTTTGCAGATTGTTGTATTTTAGCTTCACTGATTTTTTAATTCATTAATTTAGCTCAACTATGATAGTTTAGTCCTTGAATGTAAGCATTTTTTTGACAGCAACATAAGCTTTATAACATGCAATAAAATCTAAATTACTATATCCTTTCAGCCTCAAGTATAGGACGCAGTTGAGCGGCAAACATAAAAACAAATGCCGCACCAGCAAAATGTCGACTGCCGTCCGCAATCCAGTCCCTCAGACGGACTCACGCACTATTTAATTTGAACAAAATTATTATATGCAACATTAGCAGTCATCCGCGACACGAGGGTAAGCTGTGATGTTCCTTAAATAAAGTGTGACTTTTGCTGTCAGGTCATTATTTTAACAGAGCAAACGACCTCAGAAGGCGGGTATTTTGTTTGAAGTAGCGTAAAATTTGAAAATCGAGTTGCCTGTATTTAAGTTGTATATAACGTATACTTCATGTCGGCGCAGAATTTTTTTTTTTAAAGTTTGACAATTAAATTCATATTCTTCTTTATTTATTGTTGATTAAGTAACTAAGAAAAGAGTTACATTTCATAATCAACCGATTTTGATAAAATTTGGTACTGCACTTGAGACCCATAAAAACCTTTGGAGTGCCAAATTAGATTACGATATCTTCATAATATATAATATTTATAAGCTATATAATATAGCTAACCGATTTTGATAAAATTTGGTACAGTGCTTGACACATAAAAAACTCCCGAGTGCCAAATTTATTTACGATTTATAAAAAGCGATTTGTTGGCCGATTTGTCCTATGGGAGCTATTATGATATAGTCAAACGATTTTGACAAAATTTGGTACATATTTTGGTTACAATATCTTCAAAAACAAACGAATTATCGATCTGAAACTTTTGGATTTTTTTCGAGATCGCCTGATGCACCTATATAATGGAAGCTATATAATGTAACCCCGATATCAAAAAAATAAACAATCTTGTCTTCTATGGAATAATAAAGGATTTAATCTGAAGTTTGGTTGCTCTAGCTGTTACCATCTCTGAGATCTAGGCGTTCATACGGACATACGAACATGGGTATATCCACTTCTCTAGGCACCATGATCATCCATTAAGTAACTTTGTTGGGTCTCCGAAGACTCCTTCTGTATATCACATACATTTTCGGCTTGCGAAAACTTAATAAACCCTTAGTACCATGCGGTAATGGGTATAATTAATATCTAATATCTACAACGTGTAGTACACGAGATAGCCCCACGTCATCTTCGTTTAACGCGACCCCCCCCCAAAACACATGATAACTACTGTTAACCTAATAACGTCCATTCTAAGCAAATGCTCAGAAAACTGATCCCAAGTTATTCATCAGCGTTGGGCTGGTCATATATATCATTTCCTTTATAATACAACTCGTCCGTAGTAACATTGTCTTTGAATCATTAAAAATGCTGTCAGCACCAGCAATCTAAAAAGCCAAGCGGCCGTGCATAGTGCCGATGAAAAAGACAACAACAGGAAAACAGGACAGGGGAGGTGTGTACTCCACTTAATGTCCTTTTTAATGGCAGATTCATCGCGTCATTGAGAGTGCCGTGGCGCATACACATCAATGTATGACGACAAAGAGGGCTCGGGCCAAACCACCGCCAAGAAGCCACTCATGCTGAAAATGAAGACGCTTAACCGAAGAAGAAGTATTCAAGTGTGTGTACATTTAGGAGTGCTGCGGCTATAATCAAATTAGAAACGAACCGTAAGATCAAAGAGCCAACGACGACACGTTCATTTACCCAAAGACAAACTCGGCGTGTCTTGGACAGCTTTGTTCACGGTGCGGAGCAACTTGGGCGCGAAGTTACGCGTAAATGTGCAAAACATGAGCGGCGTCATCTGCCAAAGTTTTCAATTATGATGGGGTCACATTGTTCAGATGGTGCTTAAGTTGTTGTGGCTTACTTTTTTCTTACTATTGCAAGTAAATATGACTATAGTGGTAAAATGAAGCTTCCACGGAAAAGGTCGTCAGGGTAGTGAATATTAGCTATTTTGTTTTGCTTTTCTCAAGTATTTTGGCAAGCTTTTGTTCCAAAGCTGTACGTTATTTTACCATCCTCTCGATTTTAAGCTCGGCTTGTTTGCATAATATGGCATAGGTAGTACCAATAGTCTATCTTCGCTGTTCTCTTGCGCAACGATGAGGATTATAGTTCTGTCTGTCAAGAGAAATTTCTCCACGTTTTCTATAATGCGTGAAAGAAGCACTGCTATGATAAAAGGGGATCTAATTTTTAATCTACAGCCTCATTCAGGCGACACTTCTTATGTCAATTCACAACCAGGAGTTCTGACTGAATGTGAATTTCCACAATTCGCACAGTGATTCCTCATAGCCAATTCCTCCACATGACGGCGTTGCGCGCAATGGTCTTCGATTTGAGCTGAGAAAAAGTACTGCTAGATTGCCATCAAGTATTTTTAACATGTTTCGCTAGTAGGATTATCGTTTTAAGTAGTGCTGCTCTTATTTGGAGCCTTACCGTCGAGTTTTCATGGTTCCTGTAATACATACGCACGGCGGTATGCTAGGCCATCTTATAAATATGGTCGAAGGATATTTGGCGAAATATTCGAGCAAGTTCTTTTTCAAACTTTAGAACATTTTGCCGTCAGTGTGACAGCTAAATTGCAAAATATTCCGTAATTTTTAATCCCCGACGCAAAAAGAGGGGTGTTATAAGTTTGACGTGTCTGTTTGTCTGTCTGTTTGTTTGTCTGTCTGTCTATGGCATCGTAACTCCCGAACGCATGCAGTGATTTCAATTTAGTTTTTTTTGTATTAAAGGTGACTTATGTGCGAGTGTTGTTAGACATGTTTGATGAAAATCGGTTGAGCCGTTTAAAAGTTGTGGGAGTGAAAGTGGGAGAAAAACATCAACTTTGTCCGATTGGCTTAAAATTTGGTCCTATTGAAGCTGACGACGTCACTGATTCGAATCTGAGGTTATTTTTGCTCTATATCTTCTCGTTTAGAAGTTATGGCCATTTGAAGTTAAAAACATCAACTTTGTCCGATTGGCTTAAAATTTGTCTGTCTGTCTGTCTGTCTGTGGCATCATAACTCCCGAACGCATGCAGTGATTTCCATTTAGTTTTTTTTTGTATTAAGGTGACTTATGTGAGAGTGTTCCTAGACATGTTTGATGAAAATCGCTTGAGCCGTTTAAAAGTTGTGAGGTGAAAGTGGGGAGAATGCGTAAAAAAAAAGCAAACGAGCTTCACCTTAAATGTAATCTATACCTTAACAAGAATCTAAATTATAGTAAGTATATTATAATATACTAAAGTCTAATTTAACCTAACCTACCTATAAAAAGTATGAAATAAAAAATTAAATTAAAAATTTAAAAAACCCCCGACACAAGAACTTAAGTAATTTTCATTTAAAAAGTAAAAAATAATAAAAGAAACTTAATGTTAAAGTACCTAAGAATCTATTAATAATTCTAAAAAATACGTCGCGTTGGGGGACCGCTCCTAAACTAACAATTTAAATACAAATAGTCTAATTAAGCAACAAAGATAAAAACAAAATTAAGAAAATGCTTCAAAAACTTTCATAGAATTACTTCAAAAAATTTGCATGTAAGATAGTCGACCGTCAACGACGTCTGCCCTCGCGTGTACCCCAACGCGACGTATTTTTTAGATTTATTAATAGATTCTTAGGTACTTTAACATTAAGTTTCTTTTATTATTTTTTACTTTTTAAATGAAAATTACTTAAGTTCTTGTGTCGGGGGTTTTATAAATTTTTAATTTCATCCATAATGTAAACGATATTTCGACGTATGAAGATTATTTAGTGAAAGAGAAATAAAATTAAACTAAACGAAACGTTAAGATGAGCTTGTGAGTTAGATGTAAGACATTCTGCATTTCATGAAGCAAAATGATTGGTGTCGAGGACTTGTCCCTACAAATTTTCATTTAAAGTAGTTGGCACTTTTTCCTCCGAGTGGTCTTTCCATTATTTCTTGCGAGTAGCGCCAGCCAGACGCACATGCAGCTAGACGAAAATTTTCAAAAACAAAATAAACGCAGTATGCACCTTTGCTCAATTCGAGTATGCTTGGGCCACCCTAACAGGACTGTTTATTAATGCTGGAACGACGATTCCGCACAAGTGCACTGAGCAGAGCAATATAGTTAATTTGGCAACTAAAAGACCCAGTGATTTTTTTTGGTAATTAAAATAGTCATATAATCTCATGACTCTTCTGTGTCGTTGAAAGTGTTGTTAAAAATGCACAAGCAGATCGCCGAGAACGCGACGTATTTACAAAAACCAAATTCCCACAGTGTGCGAGTTTTATTGTCCTACTCGAGAGTCACTTGTGCGGCCCTAACGGGTCGTTTATTCTTGATGTTGTTGTAGAACCCTTTCCTATTCTAGGCACTACAGCTATCTTTTTTACATCGTCTCAGTTCCTAATGAATGCATTCGATAAGCCGGGTGTTTGCAACCATCTCCAGTCTTCTATTATCCTTCGTTTGCACCGCATGTGCTACAAGGCGTTGTTTCTCGCAGCGCCTTAGATCGCCTTGCACGGCTACGATGAACGCTATCAACTCCTCTGGGGGTGGAAGTGCCCCTACTACCGTTCTATGCCTCGTACATTGGAACAGAACATGTTCTGCGTTTTCTTTCTCCTCGGCACATGCAGGACAGTAAGGAGTGTCGTCGTGCATAAACCTATGCAGGTATTCTCTGTATCCTCAATGACCTGAGAGGAACTCCGTAAGGTGGTAATTTGCTTGACCTCCGCTACTTTCGATCCACTCCGCCAGGTTTGGAGAGCCTATACGTCCACCTTCCTTTTAGGGACGTATTCCATCTGGCCTGCCAGGCAGCTATCGCTGTATCCCTTTGGCTCCTTTGGGTTTCCGCCGTGGTGTTGGAATAGCATCAGGTGTGCTTTCCGGGATATGCTCCACAAATAACACCCCCAATTTGTCTACCACCAATTTGCGGATGACAGGTCTTAATAAAGCCAGGCTACGGACTCACAGAAGTAAGATTGCTTTGATAAGTCATCCAGTATACAGTTCGATTTGAGATTAATGAGTGACTGATTCATCTTAAACAATCCCTTCAGGAGTTTTTTCTGCGAACGTGGCTAAAAGGAAAAAAAAAAATTATTTATCTTTTATGTTTACAACTTTAATCTCAGCACACAATATTAAGTTAGTAGACGTCTGAGACCCCTAAAGTATGATCAGGGTGACTAGAGAAGTTGATATACCCATATCCTTCCGTATGATCTCAGAGATGGTAAAAGCTGTAACAGCCAAACTTCTAGATTAGATTCCTAATTATTCCATAGAATCGATAATATCGTAACTAAATTGGGCAAATGAATATTTTTTGGTGTTCTTGAGCAATCGTACATCGTATTAGATTAGATTGCAATGTGGTGCTACAGAGTATCCAATAGTCACGCCTTCTTTCTTTCCTTAGTTTTCTTTTTTTAGTACGCAGGAGTTAGCTCTCAGAGAACACTGTAAAGAATAAATATTTTGAAGTTCATCTTGAGAATGGGTACTACAGAATGCAGTGACTGCAATTAACAAATCAAACACTTGGCAGGCGCACTTGACATTTTCTTCGATAGCAACGACATATGATCCAGAAAGCGATATGGTAGCAGCCGTTACAATGTCGTCAATGTGAATCTAATGGAATCTTTTCTTCGAATAGTGTCAATGACTATGCCTTTACTTTAATTTTCTGTCTAAATTGGTCATGCAGGGAAACACTTGAAAATTATATTGTTAAAGTTCGGCTCTCTTCCTTAGCTAGGTCATAAAATATGTCTCACTAACCATTTGAAAAAAGAACCATAAATTGCTGTTTTAATAGCATCCGGCTGTCATTGCAATCTAAATAAATTGCTAAGTTTATTTACGATGAAATGTCCGCACTACCCTTGCAAGGGGGAATGTGGTTGGAAAATATGAAAATTAACTACCAGCAAAAGCCAAATCCTGCTTAAACCGCATACCACGCAGGGACCATCAGTCGCTTGACAAGAACGCAAGGGTGGTGAAACAATTGCGCTACATTTTCACTGTTTTCCCACTGTTTGTGCGTCCGTGTGCAATTTTTACTTCATGTTTTTCTGCAAAAACGCATAAAATACACAACGCACCCATGCCCCCGCCGGGGCAACAGTGTTTTTTTACGATGGGTCCAAGCTGCCGCCTCTGAATCGACGCCATAGTTGCACTCTCATCTAGCAACAATAATAAGGTAAAAGAGGCACTAAATGCCACTAAATGAATTTATTTCCCAACAACAACGTCAAAAGCAGTATCCAGCGACAACAACAATATGGAAGTCGACATTTTGAGAGTATGTACATAAAACCTAAATGAGATTTATGCAACATGACCATCCAACCATCCAACTATTAGAACTGCCACAAACAACTACACGGGTTCAGCTAAGTTTATATGTATGCATGTATACCCGTAGTATGTGCATATGCCACATTTCACCCTTCGCCTGGTTACTTCGTTTGGAGCAACCACTTTGTGGGCTTTTTGGCTTCACTGGAAAAATTGTTCCATCGCTATGGACCACTTAGTAATGTTACAAAAGGCGAGAACATATGATGATTATGTATTTTTTCGAATCTTCAAGCCTAGTTCCAATATGAAAATTTGGGTTATATTTTATTTTCATAAATGGGAATATAAATATAAAATTGAATAAAGTTATTAATAATAATTATACCTGACTATCGATGTCACCTATTGTTGTTAAAAAAAATACGATTCGTGACATGTAATGTGAATATAATCCAAATCCTTAAGTCGTAAAAGGAAATATTACATATACGTACAAAAGTATTCATACAATCAAATAATATATTATAGTAGAATTTATAAAAATGAAGGAAAATCTGTTTCATCACATTTTTACGACTATTACATTAAATTTTACTGGAACGAATATGAAATTTACGAGCGCCTAAGAAAATTTTAATGCGCTGTAAACAGCAGAGAGGAGTCTATACGGCCCATCGTATGTGAATGATTGTATGTATGGGTATGTATATTATACATATGTGTGAATATGGGAAAATTAAGAAATATGTGCGATAAAACATGAAAAGAATTATTTTCTACAAAGCATATGCTGAGTGTACGAGTGAGCACTGTGATATTTAGCTTGTGTTCATACTTCTAAAAATCTTATACATAAATCAAATGCAAACAATTTTTATGAAGTTAAATTGGTTGAAGCTACCCCAATACGTCTGTCTGTCGGCCTTGCTATAAAACGACGGTCAAAAGGCCAAATTTGTAGGAAAATATGACAAAAATATGCAAATTTTTTAAAAGAGGCCAGCAGCCGTAGAACAGTTGGACAAAGAGGTGGGTATCTAGTAATCCATACAACTGGAATATTCATACATATGTATGTATGTACCTATATGTACATGTGTGTTTGCCAACATTTATAATATTCTTTGAAGTGGAATGGCATTTGGCTTAGTCTTTGGGAATGTAAAGCTACCCACCCTTGTATTCGAGACTGTGTGCTACAGCAGGAGCAAGGGAGAATTACCTTTCGAAGATCTGTGAACAGTAAATCTGTCACATTTTGGTTTGAAGCAATTTTCTCTTTGTGTTATTTAAATGTAAATTAACGGCCAGTTAAGCTGTCAGTCTCGTGTAAATCCTGCCCATTTTACGTTTCACTTCATCATGGATTTTTTTGTTTTTTTTTGTTTTATGGAATTAAAACCCAGCGAACAAGTAAACAAAGCTGCAGGCCCGCCAACAGATTTGTGGTGATAATTTGCTGACCAGCACTGTTGACGTTGAACAGTCCAGTCATGGTAATTTGTGTAATTAATTGCTTGTGTAAAATTTGAGTTTTGTTCTTTTTTTTTGGCAGTGTGCATTAACTTTAGTGGACTTTGTGCAAGCTACGGTAAGAGGCATTATCAAATAGATGAGTATCTAGAAATGTAAGTTGCCAAACTTGTAAAGTTTCTTATTTTCGTATTATTGACGAGAATTTTTTGAAGCCGACTGCAGTGTTTTAAGAGGTTCAATTCCTAATTCCTAGTTAATCTATCTCTCACATTTATTCCCTTTACCAAAGTCAATAGTAAAGAATAGTCGAATATATTAAACATTCAATCAAAAGACTCAAAAAAAGTATATCAAAAATTTAAGGGGAGTCTTAGTAGTAGGTACTTGTTGTAATTACATAAATAATACAAATTTCTTAACCAGTGCTTAACAAATCTGAATGCAATAAATTAAAATTAAGCTCTATGCTTATGCATTCAGTATTAAGATTTTTTTCAAACAATCAAATTTGCATACATAACAGTATATATATAACATATAAGCAGGCGTACTCATACATACATATGTGTATATACATTTATTCATAAGTATCTGTACGTTGCTATGTACAATTCGAGTATAAACAAGCCTGCCAGTTGTGCACTTGCACATGACGCAAACTGACAGATACTTTTGACAGCACAGACAGCACTGACAGCAAGGACTAAGCTTGTGCTAATGTCAACAAAACAATGAAGAACACGATGATATAAAGAGGGGGAATAAAGAAAGAAGAGGGACGTATCCGTGGCAGTGACAGTGGCACAGACAGCACTGACAGTTGTCAACTGCTGTTATTTGTTAGTATGAATTTGTTGTTGCTCTTCTCTGCTCTTCTCTTCTCTTCTCATCTGTTTTGTTCTGTCTTCCTTTTCTATTCTTTTCCTTGCTGCTGCCATTTCCGTTTTCAGTCTTACAGTTTGTTAATGGTAATGCTGTTGGGGGGGAGGTGGCAAGACATTGTTATTGTTGCGTATGTACTTTATCAACATTTAACAATTTTCGTTTCATAAAACTTATTTATTTTGGAAAACTCAAGAGGGTTGCTTTAAAAGTTGGTGAAATCTTCACAATGATGTTTATTGAGACAGAAAAACTCAATAAAACTTATTGCTCTGGGCTTCAAACAGTGCGTAATTTAAACAAAAGCTTCACTGCCCCCTTTGTTCAAGCAGTTTTCTTATGCATTATTTTCTATTTGGCTGATTTTTTTTAGTAAGTGGTTCCCTCTTGTTGTTAGTAGGAAAGTGAGATCTTATGGCTATTTAAGTTTATTTAGTTGATCATCTTGCCTGCAATTTTCTTTTCTTTATCAACATAGTTGCGTCTGCCGAACTGTAGAGCACACACTTGCTCTTTCGCCTAATCATAATATTGTCGAAACAAATAACGAGGAGTCCAAAGATAACAATCTTATAAACTTCAAGTTTTTATATGCATTTTGTGTAGTGGATGTTCAGCAGTCTATTTAAAAAAAAAAAACACTTTATTGGCGAAATTAGCATACAAAGTATGACATTTCGCAGATGCAGTCGTTAATTTATTAGGGCATTGTATATTTCTTTTGGCGTAAGAACACAAAGTATTGAGGGTGGAGAGCAATCGGGAACCGATACGATTTTGGCTCACACAAGATTACTAGAATCACAAAAACTAAAACTGAAATCAGGCTATAACTATAGTGTGTACATATGAATTTAGTATAGTACATAGGAATAGTTTGCAACACCAAACAACAATCTTAAACAATGCACATTACGACGGACTCAGCAACAAAGGAAGCTAAACTCATAAATAAAACAATTGACTAAAAACATAAATCAAACACTTAATACAATAGTTTCCGCTTTTATTATTATGTATAGCTATACAGCTGCAGAGCTGCCACCAAGTTTGCTGTTGGTATTGTTGTTCCGTTCCTCCTATTCTGGAGCTCGCTCCTGTGTACTCGAATAAAATTGCAATAAATTATAAAATAACAGTTAAATAAAGCACCATTAAAAAAGAGAGTTCTCTAGTACATAAGCTCACCCAGACCGAACAAATTAACATACAAACTGTCTGCTGGTCGTGCAGAAAAGCCTATTTAAATTCAGGTATGTATACACACACGTACTCCTAATGGGTACACTACAAGCACTACCTGGCTGGGCCAGGGGTGAATATGAGCTTAAGTCGAACCATAACATTAATTCTTCACCTAATCATAAATGGCTGGCGACATGCAAGTCGCTATGAAAATTTCAAAGCAAAAAATCTTCATAGGCAACAAACTCAGGTATCCGTCCACTCAGGTACCGGTGAAGTGAAATTTGACATTGGAGCTCACGTTGACGTTGGCGATAACGTTGTTCGTTCCTCTAAAAATTATGATGAATAACCTGTTTTAATGAAAAGCACAACAATTTTCTAAAGCGCACACAAGTGGCATTTCAAATATGTGGTAGCTGTATAATTTACTACCACTTTTTCTCTTACTGGTAGCGGCATTGTGCATGTCTTCAACTACTTAGTAAATAATAATGGCAACAAAAGTGGTTACCAAAACCACCATGACGCATTTGCATGACATGAATGGCAAGCTATTTTTTTTGTTGTTGTTCCTAGACCGTGTTGAGTTCGGGTAATAGTTTGAGCTTAAGTTTATTTGACAAAAAAAAAAGGGTTATGTACTCAAAATTGAATGTACCTGAATTTCCGGCTGCCATAGAACTAAATTGCCGCTGCTGTAATACATTTTTTTACTTTCGATTTTGAACTCAAGATATTCTACAATGGCACGAATGCACCAGCTAGTTCGTAGTTCATGCTCATATTTTTTAATTTATATGTTCGTTCAAGTTTCATCTTTTTAATTCCATTGTGTAATTTGTGACCAGCACTTTCCGAAGCCACTGTAACGCAATCATCCAAGCGTTAATCGCCGTTTGACTCATTCACTGCTCAAGTTTGAAGAGGGAAGACCCGACCCGACAGTCCAACAATGGCATACATTGGCTATTTAACCATGTTTAAAGGGTTCCGGGGCTGGTTCATTTATATTGTAGTATATAGTATACAAAACCCCGCAGACGGAGACTGCCACTTTGTGGCATTGCCGCATAGCTCTTACTGCTACTGTTTTCATTATTATTATACTACTTTTTTTTTATTTATTATTTTCATCGCACTGTATGGAGACCAACTTTGACAGCTTGTCATTTTGAATCGTTTTGTTTAGTCATTCAACGCTTTATCTACAGTACCCATGGCAAATTACTTGAATGTCGGGTTTTTATTTATTTTCTACCGTTTTTGGGCCATACGTATATCATAATTAATTGCTAAATTATACAAAAACAAACATATGCAAATTTTAGCAGCTTAGATATTTTCTTGTCTGTCCAATTAATGATTTTTTGTTACTTTTTAACGACTACTCCTGGAATAGCACATGCAATATTAAAAAAAAATGTGTAGAAGTATTCAAAATCATGAAGTACAGGGTCCGGCACTCGAAGTGTAACCAATTACAAAGGACATAAATTCATTTTGGAAAATTACCTTTACTCAATTCAAGGTACAAAATGTGTAAAAATAATACGAAATTTAGAAACAATTTACTTTCGCTCAATATGGCCACCTTTTGCCTTCACTATGGCCTTAAGACGGTCCAAAAATGAATCGCAAGCTGCCCGAATGTGACTTGCAGGTAATTTGGCCCACTCGTGGACAATGGCTTTTTTCAGCGCCTCGAGACTGTTGTATCTTTTAGTTCGGACCTTGCTCTCCAAAATGGCCCAAAGAGAATAATCCATCGGATTCGCGTCTGGTGAATTCGAGAGCCATTGTGTGGACGTTATGAAGTTCGGAACGTTGTTTTCCCGCCATTCTTGGTTCACTCGAGCTTTGTGAGACGGTGCCGAGTCTTGTTGAAACGTCCATGGTCTGCCACCGAAATGTTTGTCTGCCCACGGCTTCAAAGCAACCTCCAGAATACTTTCCCGATAATATTGCGCATTAACCTTGACGCCAGGCTCGATGAAAACGATTGGAGAGCGCCCATCTGCGATTACAGCGGCCCAAACCATTATCTGTGGCGGGTGCTGCCTCCTGGTGCCAATCGATGACTCAAATTCTCGTATGAACGGTCCCTCAAGTAAACCCTATCGTTTTGAGAGTTTACGAATTGCTCAATTGTAAAATTTTCTCGTCAGAAAACACAATGTTCGGCAATTGACCGCTTTCGGCCAAGCGAAGCAACTCCTTCGCTCTCTCAAGTCTGACTTGTTGCTGATTCGGTGTGAGATCATGTGCCTTTTGAATCTTGTAAGGCTTGACCTTGAGATCATTTTTCAGTATGCGACGGATGCTATGGTCAGATATTTTCAGTTCTTTCGCCATTTGATTGGCACTTCGTCGGGGATTTCGCTCAAGTCGCTTCTTCACTTTTTGAACCATCTCACGTGACGTTGTAGTCTTTTGATGACCACCTCCATGACGTTTTGCGATGCTACCAGTATCATTGTAACGAGTTATGATGCGATAAACGAAAACTTTATTTACTTTAAGGTGTTCGAGCTCACGAACAATCGTTGGTTGTGATTTTCCAGCTAAATATAATGCAACTACACTATTACGTTTAAAATCCATTACTGATTTTTTTTCGCGTTTACTCACGGCAAAATGCTTTCGTGCGCTTGTAAACAATACTCTAAACTGTCATTTAGCTAACTTACAGACAGCTGATGCCCGTGCGTCAGCTGCGCGAGAGGTCTGAATTTGGTTACACTTCGAGTGCCGTTTATGCAATTAGTGTTACACCGTTCATGAGTGTTAAACCTTATTTTAAAGAAGTGAAAAAAAAAAAAATACTTGCGGGCAAAGTCACCTAAAACGAATTTTTAGAAAATTACGAAAGTGGAAATTAAACTATTAACTCAACAACTAACAAAGAACTTCAACAGCACTCAATAGTTCGGAGCTCAAAGCGCACGTTAATCATAATTGAACTAAAAAAGCACAACAAGAATGATGTGAAAGCCTCACCTGCAAAATTGACCCACACCCATAAAGTCGTTGCAGAGGTAACGTGTGAGATGTTTGATTTGACAAATCAAAATAAATATAGTATGTAAATTACCATTGGCAACGACAAAGAAGATAGTGAAGAATCCAAGACTATGGTATGAAAGGTATCAACTTTGGTCTTACGTGAAAAATTTTTTTTTTCCCTAAAGAATCGTGGGTTTTCTAAAATACCATTGGATCTAGATACCACATTTTGAATCCATCCGTATGTATGGACAAGAAATTTACTCCGATTTTTGAAAAAGTTGTTATTACTCGACTACTCGATGCAGTTTGACTTCAGACAGAAAGAAAGAGCATTGTCTATCCCAAGGTCGAACGCCTTTTTTGCCTTGAATCCTAAATTTGGTTCTCAGCGGTTTGTGAAGTTGTACAAATATCTTGTCAAGCTTCGTGTTTTAAACTTTTTGCGGAATCGCCAGATTTGATAAAACTCTGGACGAAAATATTTTATTTATTGCCGTTCGCATAATTTTTCTACAGTAGTAAACACTTTAAGCTACAGAATTTCAACCGAAAAGCGGTGCTATTCAAAAATAATTTTATTTTAATATTTAATCGTGTAAGTTAATTCAAGTGGTCAAATTGAGGAAACACAAATCTACATATGTACATATACATATATGATGTCTTTTGTTAAGGAGATTTGGTTAAATTCGATTCCTCTAGCTCGTTTGTTTTTTGTGTTCTAATTGCTAATGCGGATGGACTGACCGTTTTTGTAGTGAATTTGCAGTCTATTGTAAATGTACAAAATAATATGTACATGCAGCATAAAAGTGAGCACATTATATACTATATAAGAGATATGGTTAACAAGTAGGTATCTATATATCATAAAAGGAAATTCCAATCATTCATTGTCAACGAATGGAGCACTATATTTATGTATACTCGCGGTGAGTATGTAAATACATACATAAGAATACATGTAGTCCATAAAGAAAATGGCAACGTCATTCACATGGCACATTTCATCAATTAATTATTCAACTTTATTACCAAGCAAGCAGCAGGCAGACATGCAAGAAAAATAAATAACACGAAAAGCTAAACACAAAATCAAGCAGCCATTTATGAAGACTCATGAAAGTACACAAGCGACTAAAAGAAAAATTAGAGGCAGGCGAAATATGTGGCAACGTCATCAAAGTAATCATGCACCATGCCATCAGCCAGGCATCAAGCAGCCCGGTGACTGCGACGATTGACGACTGACTGTCAGTTGAAGTGATGAAGCAGCAACAACAGCACACAAAACGATTGCCTCCATGACGTAGCAAGGAAACGCTTCAATGAGAAACATCACCACCACTGCCAACATTGCTGCCACTACTTGCACCACACCACCACCATCGCCATCGCCATCACCACCACCAACGACATCATTTATCATCAACCTGCCTGTCAGTCAAGTCTGTTAGGAAAAAAAATTACCAGGCGACCGCCCGAACGCCCATTTGACTGGCACATACAAAGGACTGATGACTTGCCTGCAGATTGTTATCCTTGGGTGCTGTCAAAAAATTATTATGCCTATTAATTTTACCAGGCAGTCTGGGTTGAGCGCTGGCCTGTGTGCGGTTTTCAGTCTGAGTTGGTGGTAAATTACACAACAACAAAAAATTATACCCGGCGTTTACCAACGATCCATAGAGTAGGCGTGTGTTAGTTTGCAGCTCTTGCCTCCGGTTTGTCGCTTAAGGCATATTTTGCCTCATTCATTTGGCAGTAATTTATCCTGTCGTGCTGTCATTATGCCAAAATATACTATATTGATGGCTTAGAGAGGCCCTGAAGTTGACGGCCATTTGATGCATCTAAGGGGAGTTAGCTGGCGCAAAATTATTTATTGAAAATTACAATGAACTGAGATGATAAGGCTGTCACAACGAGCTTAGCAATATTATTGCATCCTTTACAGTGTAGGGCCGTGAACTGAGATCTAGCACTCACATATACATAGGTAAAACAAATGACCAAGTTTAACATACATATAATACATATATAACTCACTGTTTCGATAACCAATCTATCTTACCATGGACTTTATATCTAAGCTGCACGCAATGACTTATTTTCGGCTGGGGCTTTCCACACCAAAGCCCAAACAGACGATCAACAACACAAGTTCGAACTCGTGGTGCCTTTTTGCCTTGTACGGAGCAAACGATAGCTGGAACAGTCAAGTGCCAACTTTTTTGCTGTCGTCCATCAATCAGCTGGGGAAAATCGCGTCAGGGCTGGGAGTTTTTGGCGTTGACAGTCGGAATACAAAATGCGGGCGAAATATGTCGATAAGAATCAAGAAAAGTTATTACAAGAGGGGTACGAGTGTGGATGCATGTATGTATTTGTATTGAAAACTTGAATTTTCTTTGTAACATTCGCTTATAGTTGCTTGATTACGTACTCTTTCATATTTCCTTGCTGCTACATATACTCCAGAGTTGCAAGGCCGACTGAATTGCAGATTCCATGCAATAATTAACCGCAACTTACGCATAATGCGTATATTACTTAGTTGGATCTTTTAACTTGGAACTAAGTTCTCTCTTTAAAATCTCACATACACACGTACGAAGCATCTATTTAATAAATATATGGGTTTATGTTCCGACTGAGTTATCATCCGTTCATTTATACTCTCTACTCTGTTACTTTTACTGCGGTTAATGGAAGAGTTCGGAGCGAGTAGTACGCCAGTAAAGCAAGAGCTACTCAGCAGTAACCATATTTCATTTTCGTGCTTCCAATTGTTTTGCCTTTGACAAATGTACCGAATGACTTTACGGAGCTCTCAAATTAATATACGTGTGAGAAGAGTGTCTAGCTCGGTGGCGGCAAGCAATGATTCATTCAGTCTAGATGACAAGCGAGAGTGCCAGAGTGTACATGCAGTCAGTCAGTCAGTCATCAAAATAACACATAACCGCAGAGAAATAAAAAAGACAAAAATTGATTACCTGACATTAGTTTTCACTTCAAATTACGTTGCTACTAGGTCTTATAGCTGTTATCATATCTATTGGAAGTGTCAACATCTCTCAATTCCCTGAAAGGTGAGAGGTAAGTCCAAAATTTAGGCCAAACACAGTATCATATTTAGCATCGGTATTTTTCTATTAAGTACTAGATTTGAATATTAAGTAAGTAAGAGTGAAATAATCTAGAGCTTACGCAAGGTTCAATTTTTATTTTATCCAGACGCAAAAATGTGCTGCCAACTGCACCATGCACAGCACCAAAACCAACAAGTTTTGGGAGGAAATGTGAAGCTATCCGTTGTTGGAACTATGCACAGGCAGCCAGCAAACTGACATTTGACTGTCAGATGCTGTTGGCTCTCATTCGTTAATGTCAAAAGCAAGAGTTAATCTCGCGTGCATTTCGAAATATCAACATCAAGTGCTGCCCGTGGCAACGACCCTCCTCCCCCCAAAACCATGGCCCGACTGTTTCTCTCTGACGTCCTGACGTCCTGTCTTGCTGCACAACTGCGGAGTAGCATCACAAGCGATTGGGCGATGCTTGCACTGCGTAGCAAAAGGTACGCACTGGGCAAGAGGATATACATTTTGTAATCATGGTTTTGTTGGTTTTATTTTACTTCTTCTTCTCTTCTACTGTTTTCGTAAGGCTGAATGACAAGGTATTCAGGTGATGGAATAAGGGGAATAAGCCAAAGCCAAAGTTGGGGTTGGAGCGGCAGATGGATTCGGAAATATATGGAGTCGAGAAACAACATCAGCAGTCAGCAAGGCTGGAGTAAGGCCCTCTTGACTGACTGACAGTTAGTCAGCCAGATAGGCCAAGCTGTATGGGCTGCACAAGCTGAATGAGCCACAAATTCATCCGAAGCAACATCAACTTGCTCTGATGGATGGATGAAAGCAAGCCTGCAAAATGTATGAATGACACGGCGCATTGGCGAGCATGTAGATATTTGGTATCTTAGTACCAGAGCCTGGTACTCTGGACGGGCTCACCAGGCCTGTGCCGCACGCATTGCGTTTAATGATGAGCAAATACAAATATGTATGTGTTTGTATATACAATATATGGACCCTACCTATTCGAGATGTTGAGCGGCCGGCGAGGCTGACGGCTTGATTGTCAGCCATCTGCATGTGCATAAGTTACAGGTCAGCATTGGCCACATGCAAAATTACCTTATGAATTATAAACAATGCAATGTTCGAGAAAGTTCGTTAGTTTTGCGATTGTCATTGCCATTGGCCACATCAGTTACCACTGTCACCAACAAGATATTGGTGTCTACTGACATTTCGGCCTTTATGAGCTGTCAATGATTAAGGAATTGAATGACAGCTATCAGCAGCAGTGGAATTTGTTGCCTACAGCGGCCCAGCTGAAACCAATGCATATTTGAGGTTGCCTAATAAATTTATGTTTTGAAATCAAAATATTGGATGCTTGGTGTAAGTCGGGGGCATGGTGCACAAAGAACAGGAACATGTACATTTTGGGAGAAAAAATTTCTTCTACTATACTAGCAACTAAACAAGGCGCATTCATTATTTCTGAGGATACTATTCTGCACGCCGCTCTGTTGTTTTTTAAATTGTCAGAACAGAATTCATGAAAAACCATTCAAAGAGTACCGAAAAAATTATCGAGAATTGCTTAGCAAAAGAATTTGCTCATTTGGTGATCCCTATGAATGAGACCAAAATCTCTTCCCACCGACGACGGTAAAATGCTTTTGAAGTTGTTTAAAGAAACCCCGTTGTTTGCATTGTTCAGCGCTAACGTTGGCAAGGTTTTTGACTTTCTTCCTATTGTTTGGATTCGTCCGCTAGATAGGACGAAAATAAACTGTCCGAAAGCAAATAATTCTATGGAAACGACGACGCTCTTGCAAATCAGTAATGTTTTGTTAATTAGGCTCACATACATAAAAGTTTATGTGAAACAATCAAAATGGCCAATATCTAATTTAGTTTTCATATAATATTAATGACACTAAATATGCGTTGGCATTGCCTGTGTTTTAATTTATAGGTTCCTAGGCTGATTGGATGAGACCTAATCGAACTCTTATTTAAAAGAAATGAACTGCTTAATGTTTTCTTCAAATAAATTAAATTTTGGAATCACTGTATGATACTGAATAGTCTGAATATTTGTCTATCAGAACGTATGTATATGATATTCGTCGTGTTCTTGATTATGTTCGAACTTATCTGTAATGTTTTGTCAAGAAAACCCCTTCAAATTAGTTTCTTTAGGGACATGTTCGTTTATGTAGATAAGCCATCAACAATTGACGACTAAAAAACCAAATCCATAGGCTCGAAACTGTGGTCAAAAATTGGGCTGACAGGATGCGGATTTTCAAATATTAAATGATACGAAATTATCTTTCTAATAAAATCATATTTCGGGTCATAACATTATCCTTTCTACGTTTTATTTAATTTTAAAATCCGGACGCGCTTAAAACAGCATGTCACCTTACCAAAGTATTTTGCGAGAGCTAGAAACAGTTACAAAGTACCTGGCAGTCTACTCGTTGGCCCGGTAACAATTAACAAGGCCATTGACAAAGCAGGGGTAGCTTTTTATTGCATTACTTTTTAAAAATCTCAAGCAGTCATACGTCACTCACTTATTGAATAGCGGGCTTAAGTGGCGGTTTTACCCTACATATGCTCCGGCAATTCTTTTGATTTGGTTTCAAGTGAGTATTTTTTGCTGACAATCAAAGAGGGTGCGTTGAGTCGCTTTCTCAAAACTCAAAGCTATAGAAAGTTGACACAATGTTGCCGCAAAGACGTCACCAGCCGTCGGCTGAGTATCCTTTTCGGGGTATGATAATAATAATAACATGCCATACACAAGTACACACTCGGTGTTCATTTCTATGTGAGTGAGACGAGAGTGTGGCTGCCACTGGAAGCTGCTGAAGCAGGCACATCATTAACTCGAGGGTAGCCGCTGTAAGCAAGAGGTAAGGCATCCCATTTAAGTACTATCCAAGTACCATTATGTCAATGGAATACTTTCGAAGGAAAATTGCGTTTTTATTTTCAAAGGGATTTACGTACGTAATGAATGTATGAGTGTAAAAAGCTGAAGTGTGCATCAATTCGTTAAAGTGATTTCGGCTTAATGAAACCGAAATACAATATTTGAATCAAAGTATTTTGTTTGACAAACAGCAAGCAACATTAACAGCAAACGCCTCCCGCCCCCCTCAACTTTTCAACATCTGAGCAATCAAATATAACTCATAAGTACGCCACATAAATTAGTCAGCGAGGTAGTATCTATAAAATTATATGGTTACCAAATTTTAAAACAAAATTATGGCTAATAATTTTAAGCATTCATAAGGCACAACACCTCTTTATTTATGTGATACAAAATATAAACACAAATTTGAATAAAAGCCAAACAACATTAACTATCATACCAAAACGAAAGTCTAAGAAAAAAAATAAATAAAAAAACTATGCCGACAAAGAAAGAAGCTTGCTGATAATTTTAATATATCAAAAAGCTATAAAAAGAGGCTTATTTCAAATGAAATTCATTCATTTTGTGGATAAATACAATACATAGCATAGTATATATGGTATACGAGGTGTGTTCAAAAAGTAACGCGACTTTTCAAATTTCGCGGGCAACGTATTTTCAATTATCGATTTTTTTTGTTTTGTTGTGTACAACATCTGTACCAAATTTCAAATGAATGGTATTTTTTGTTTGGTTGTGAGATTCGTAAAGGTTAAAAGTGTTCTGGGACTTCTCTAAAAATGATTCGACGATTTTCCAAAACAATTTTCTTCACTGCTTGAACGTTTTCATCAGTTGTTGACATGCTGGGGCGTCTAGAGCGAGGCTCGTCATTGGCATCTTCCCGGCCATCTTGGAAGAGTTTGTACCACTTGTAAACATTTTTTTTACTCAGAACAGTTTCACCGTATGCTTCTGTCAAGATTTCAAGTGTTACGGAGCACTTAATTTAATTTTTTACACAAAATTTTATGCAAATCCGTTGATCCATATTTTTCGATAGCAAAAAATCGCCGAGCACGCAAAACACTTGTAACCTTTACGCCTCTCCCAACCAAACAAAAAATGCCATTCACTTGACTTGATTTCGTACAGATGTTCGGGAAGAGCGTACCAACACAACGTACCAAAAAAGTCGATAATCGAAAATACGTTGCCCGCGAAATTGCTTAAGTCACCTTACTTTTTGAACACACCTCGTATACCTCCTTCATAAGTAGAAGAGATGCGACGCACGATGGGATTCATAAAAACCTAAACATTTTTATAGGGGCATCGGTGGCGACGGCGGTGTTGGTGAAGACAACAAATATTTTACGATTATTGCAGGTGATTTTTGATGGTGTAGGGAAATTTACGTAAGGAAAAACATTAACGAATGCCTATGGGCAATGGTGTTGCCGCCACGATTACTAATCGTAGCAGATCTTTGATGTTGTGCCGTCTCGAGTCATTTTCAGCTGACTATACATATTTTTAATTAGGGGTGAAGAAAAGATTTGTTAGTACAATAGCTCTAGCAGTAGCATTAGTTGGCCTAAGCTAGTCTTTTTAAATGCATGATAATTGTTAAATTTATTACCCATTAAGGCAGTGATACTACATGGAGACTCATTACTCAAAGGCATAGCTGCTAACGTGCCTTTGCTCGATTATCGGAATTACACAGATTTCGGCAAAAGACTATTTGGGATATTTGTATCTTATAAGTATTAATGTATTTTCTTGGGATTATTTCCAGGATATATTGATAATTTGCACGGAATTTAAGGCAATCAATGAATAATGCGCACTCTGTCAGCTCTTTTGACAGATTCTTTCAAGGGCAGACGACCGACAAACTGGGCGGACAAGTCGTTAAAATTCAAACGCACTCGAATCCAAAGGCAAACATCAAACCAGTAGCTGCCTAAGTAAACAAAGACCAATCAACCAAGAGGCAACGACTATTGCTTTTCTTTCTTCTTCTTATTATTTTTATTTTGTTTTGCAGCTAAACTAACAAAAGTCCACATCCACATTGACATTTTTTATAAAACACTCGGCATTTTGGATGATTTAAGATAAATATTGGTAGCTGTCACAGTGACAGCAAAGAAAATGTGATTGTTTGGTGATTGTTGACATTTTGAGCTACTGTGCGGGCGCGGCCTCTGCCAACAAAAGGGATTGAAGATATTAAATAAATTGTTTGGCATTGTCGCCCCTGTCGTCCTCGTAGCGGCATTAATAAGCAGAGTTCTGCAGTCGATGTATCTTTTGGATGTTGCCTTTCAATCGCCAAAATAACGCAGAGAATCTGAGCTTGCACAACAATGAGAAATTTCAAGCTGTTCTTAAATGTTTTATTGGTTTTTTAATAATGTTGTGCATCAAAGAGGCCGCCTATGCACATTCAACAAAAGCAAAAGCCAGAAAGCCGACATGTTTTACCAAGTTACGCGCCGGGCTAACAGAAAGGAAGACATAAATCCTTAACTGACTTGAGTCAAGTTCTTTATGCCCCTCTTGGAGATTATACCTATTCTGAAAAACTGTTATATAACAGTTGACAGATTTATGAGCCGAAACTTCTATAAACCAACTTAAATTAGCTACAATATATGACCGAGTAAAATATTTATAGGAATACGTATAGGAAATAAAGAATTTTGCTGTGTCTGTTTATTGAATCGAGTTTTAAATATATAAGCAATTTATGAACTGATTACTTGAACGATTCACATAAATTTGGCATTATCGTCTCATAGATCCTATGAGATCCTATCTATTGTTTGTAAGATATGCACAAAAAAAAATATTTTTATTTTTCTAATCATGCACTTTAAATCTGAAAAACGACTCTAAGAAGAATAACTCTTCCTTTTCAACTCAGAGCTCTCATAACTTGCTTATTTGCTTTCTTCACTCAATTTTAAAAGCCCAAAAAGCCTATTTTGAGTTTGGGGCTTTTTAAAAATTGTATTTTTTGGGAAAGGCATAATTTGTCACCCTCTCTTGAGAAACTTAAAGAATGGCATATCAGTCGAAATCTTTAAGATTATAGATGATAAGGGGCTAAGGCAGATCCTGACTGTAATAACAGAATATGTATACAGTAGGCGTTATTCACCCATTACACCAACTTCACCAACTACAGACCCATCACGCTGCTTAACACAACCTATAAAGCATTTTCGGAATACCAGTAAAGTTAATTCGCCTGGTAAAATCCACTATGGAACACTTCAGGAACACTTTGGAAGTCCAAACGAGTGTTTCACCAAATTCATATCAGTCAAACCCCTGTGTCAAGGAGACAATCTAAAGTGTTTTTTTTAAATCTAGCTCTGGATTAATTTAATCAGAAAATCGAATGTTAACACATAGGGAACCATTTTCTTTCAATCTGTACAAATACTTGTCTATGCAAACTCTATGTCGTCCATATCGTAGCTGCATCGATACCAGCCATCAATGAAAGGTTTATAAATCTTGAAAAGAGGTCAAAAAATGGGTCTTATAAAAACTAAAAACCTTAAAAACTGAAATAGACCGAAGAATTACGTTAACGTACAAACGCTATTTTGGACTACAAGTACCCTTGAAAAGTACTCTCTTAGACAGAGGGACGAAAATCCTCCCAATTGTACCAGTTCTCACCTACGTGGGTGTAGCCTGCTTATTTAAAATAAACTTTAAAAATTTAAACGTAAGATCCTGCGAAAAATCTTTGGAGGAATACAAGAATACGTTATATGGCGACAATGGTATAACCATGAGTTATATAATCTATACGGTCACCCCGATATAATAACATTCATTAAAACAAACCGATTACGAAGGACTATCCACCAAAATTTAGCACACGATAACTATCCTGCAAAACGAGTAATGATGGCTGTGAAGAAGAGGTTGACCGAAGTTGAGATGGTTGGATGGGGTCGATCGAGATGCAAACTAAGATGTTGGAGAACACAAGCACGTGATCACGACGAATAGAGGTGAAAACTAGAACAGGCGAACGCCCAAGCAATTCTCGAATAGAGCATTAAAACTCGCACACTGTTTGTATTTTGTTTTTGTAAATTGCTGCGAGTCAAACGATGGCACACACTGTGTGTACTTTGTTTTTGTGAATTTAATTACAGAAAAAAAATCACTGTATCTTTCAGTTGCAAAATAAACTATATTGCTCGTTAGGGTCGCCCCATCACACAGCGTTTTTTTCGTTTTTGTAAAATTTTGGAAATTCTGCATGTGCGAAGCACTCGAAGCAAAATAAGTCAAAGTTTATAATTTCGATGGTCCTGGTGGTAACTAAAAAATTAACGAGACTTAAGAAAGAAAACGAGTCCGTTGCGGAAAATCCATCTCAATGTAGCCTGCGATTACTGCTACATATAAATCATTGGGTAGTATAACTTAAATAAACCGTAGTAGCCAAGCTCAAAAGTCTTTCTCAAGGTGCCAAATGTTTCCTAAGGACTACACGTACATATTCGTCAATGCTTTAGTTTCAAGTTTATCCTGATATGTTTAATTCCGGCACTAACTTAGAATGGATCAACTTGCCCTAATCTCCATGTGAAATGTAGATTAATAATAAATTATACTGAGACTCCAAACTTCAATGCGTTGTTGGTGGAAGATTACAAATCTTTAATAATAGGTAAAAGAGAGAAAAAAAATAGAAAAAAAACGCAAAATGAAAAATACATCAAAGTTGTCTGCGGCATAAACAAAATTCAAAGCATAAAAACAACAACCAAAATTCATGGAGAATTGAGTATTGTACATACTATACATACATATATTTATTATACTTCTACAATATGTAGGGTATGTATATGCGTATATACCTACAAGCATTTTCAATAACAAGAGATGTCAAAAAGCCATCATAAACAGATGACATTTCCCATATTGAGTGGCGAAAGTAAAATTTAATAATAATACTATGAACGAACGAATACAACGGCGAGTCAAAGTCGGGGCGTTCCTTGCTATTGGAGTTGTTGTACTCACAGTACGTGTACTATGTACTCGTATAAGGCAACACGTCAACATCGAAAATTGACACGCCGACACAAACATTCACACATGGCCTGTTCCTGTGGTATAGCAAAAATGTCAATATGTTGTTGTTGCTGTTGTTATTGTTGTCGATGTCAAGCCTGTCATGTCAATCCCCGGCAGTGCTCCCTACACGCCCGTAGTTAAACGTGTCTCAGTTGTTTGCATGTTTGTGGCATATAATTGAAAGCTAGCCAAATTAATTTCAATACGAGAAAGGCGCCAACCGTCTGACTAACCCCACGCAGCTTTCAAAGCAACATCAACGTCCTCTGCTGTCAAACGCTCAATCAAATTCGACTTTTCACTCCCAACTCTGTGTACGATGTTTGAAATGTGAGTCTCACATCTTTAATAAAGTCTATTTTTTGAAATATAGTATACAAATTTTATTGGACACGTATCCGAGAAATGTAATGCAAAGCACATGATGAAATTGTTAAATTATATGCACTTGAAATGGTAAAAGTACATCTAAAACGTCGTTATATACCTGATAAGTACTAACAGACATATCTCTCAGTCCGCAGGTATGTCGAATGTAAATAAATCGAATGTATGTAAATCGAATAAAAACTTCAAAAGTGACATGTAAAAATGTATCGGTATCATCATCATGCTCATAAAGTATGAAAGTTCTACGGATATTAGCTCTCAGTTTTTGCTTTCAATGCTTCCGTGAAAGTTTTTACTATCCGTTGGGAACTCTGGAGTTTTATCCTAGGCTAGGTTAGGTTAGGGCGGCAGTTGGGACGTCAGTCACTTAGGCCAAGGATAGGCCCATTGCGATATCGCTAGAGTGAGCTAGTTCACCACTCTTCCCCGCTTGAGAGGTCCCCTATAATAGGTGAGCAAGCCATCCAGCTGCCCGAATAAAACTTAAAAGGCATTTGGACTCTGTTCAGAGAGCTGAGATAAATCGTCAAGAAAATGTGAATTTAGGAACCTAAACTTTTTCTGTTCAGTCCAGGGCAGTGACAGAAAGAGTGTTCCACCTTCTCCAGCTCCTCCAGTGTCCCGTGATGGTATGGATAACAGATGAGCATTGGGCCGTATTCAGACAATTTTTTGGTTCTTTGGCTCACCTTTTGCTGCAGTATGTCCGGCAAATTTGCCGCGAGATTCTACATGTGTTCGATGTCCGATTACACGTTTTATTTGCAAAGAGAGCGAAAAAGTTTCGTATTCTCAGTTTACAGCTGGCCATGGGTATACCCAGGCCTTCCTTGTCTTGGAGTAGGATGCTGGTAGTTCTTTGTCTAGCCAGTTCATTCGCAATGCAGTTTCCCTCAAAGTCCCTAAGTCCTGGGACCCATAAGAGGTGAATTAAAAACTGCTCAGCCATCTCCCCTTGAGATAAGCGGCAGTTATTCACTGACTTCTTACAAGAAGTCATCGAATCTAGGGACTTAATAGCCGCTTGGGTGTCCGAATAGATACAAATGTTCTTATTTTGAACTTGTAGGCTGCTTATTGTTATTAAACCCTCCCGGATTGCAGTGACCTTCTTGAAAAACACTGCAGTGGTTCGGGAGTCGAAAAGCAGTTCTAATGTCGAAATTCTCAAAATTTACGCCTCCGCCTACACGGTCGTCTAGCTTGGAACCGTCCGTGTATACTTTTATCGAGCCCGCTGGGCTTGGTACACCTGTATTCCGCTCCACTTTATCCTAAATATACCAAATTTTTTCACATTGCCTAAAAAATCCCTTAACAGAATGTTTCTCAAACTTTTTGTAATGAAATGAAATCTATGTACTATTATTTAAGAATGTGTTTAGCATTATTAACACGCAAAACGCTATATCATAGGGAGTGTCTTTTTTTAACCGAGTCCGGATTTCAAACTTAAATGAAACATAGAAAAATGAATGTAATGACTCCAAATATGGTTTTATTACAAAGATAATTTTGTATCAATTACTATTTGAAAATGATCTCTGGTATGTGACCTTCACGAGCAACGAATTAAATCCTGTTAGTCCAATTTTTGACAACAGTTTCGAGCATTTGGAGCCGTATTTCTGTAATCCCACCCACGTTAAATGTTGGCTTTCAAGTCGTCAATTGTTGCTGGCTTGTCTACATAAACCAATGACTTGACGTGTCCCCAAAGAAAATAATCTAAGGGGTCAAATTTGCGGGCACATTTATTGAAACAACACTCTCACCCAATTAAGTTTCAGTAAGTCAATGGTAGCGGTCGACGTATGACACGTACCCCCATCGTGTTGAAACCAGAACTATTCGAAATCGATGTCACATAAATTTTAAAACATTTATTACTTGATAACCACTCTACAATGACGGTAACACTTTGCGAATCGAGAAATATGGGTATATATAGAATCTCATTCTGGTTGGTTGTCGGACATCGTGGAATGTCAAATGAGTTCGAACATGATCGATAACACGAAAAATTGCACATTGTACGAAGAGTACTGATTTTGAATGAATTCCTAGATCTGAATGCGCGTTACTCATAAGCAGCTGGAGCTTTTCAATTTATGCCGATATCTTACACCGTAACACGTTGCTATTAACAATTATTAATATCGAAAAATATTGTGGAAAATGTATTTACGAAAAACCGCCCTTTTAACGAAATGTTGACATTTTCAGAAAACATCCCATTATCTTACCTACAACCTTTAAAGCCCACAATTATCAATGCATGACTGCAACTTTGAGGGGAACAGTCCAGCAATGGCCCGGCTTACGGACATTTTATAAATAAGTAATTTTCCTTGTTACAAATACATTTTAAACTGGTATACCTATTTCACATACTATATACTCCACATCGGAGCCGAAAACAATGAAAAGAGAAAACGAAAATTTAAATACAGAGTAAAATAACCCTATCTAGTGGTAAGTACTTGTGGGAGTGAAATAAAAATATGGAAATTCACAATTTACAAAGTGCAAAAACTGCCAGCCACAAAATTCGCACAGTCATATCCTGACATATGTAAATGAATGCTGACAGCAAGGAAATTCGTATAAAGGAAAAATACAAGAAAACTGTCAACAAAATTAATGTCATGCGTGCAATGTAATGAAAAATTATGGCCCTGGCTCGGCTCGGCTTTATGTCAATAACAAAAGACACACTTTGACAGAAAAAAGGCCACAAACCAGAGAGAATGATTGATTTGACAGGAACATAGTGCAAAAGGGAACTGCTGGCAAAGACTATGGCAAATTTATTGTATAATGGCCGAGAGAGATTTAGGTTATGCAATAATGAAGGTATGCTCAATTTTGTATATGTATGCGCAAATAAGCACAAGGATTGAACCCCACATCTAAAAGATATTTAACAAGCCTAGATGTGTCCGGATAAAGTGCTTGCGGCATTAAAATATTAATTTTCACCATTTGTCAGATATGTCAATGTTGACAGCAGCTACCAGCTTGTATTTGAACCTTTTGCGACCATGGGTGACCTATCGCTCTTTACTAGGAATATTCCCGTGACCGAAACGCTCTTCAACAACATTCGCATTATGTGTGTTAGTACCAATAATTACAATATAGCACAATCGATAAAAAACAGATGAATATTGCAAAAAAAAAACTTTTTCTCGACCGATCCATCCTATGGGGGCTATATGATAAACTCAAACGATTTTCATCAAATTTGGTTCAATGCTTCGATAAAATCCCAGGGGCGACTGACAAAATAGTCTGGGAAATTATTATTATGGAAAAAACAAAATAAACTGTGATCTAGACGTTCATACAGACGGACAGGTGGACATGGATATATAAATTCCTCTAGTCACCGTGATCATACTTTAGGTAATTTTGAGGGGTCTCCGAAGTCTCCTTGTGCACAAACTTAATATACCTTTTGTGCTATAAGTTACAGAGTTTAAATATGGAAGCTAAAAGCGCGAAATTATACTTGGGGGGAACGTGGCAAGATATTTATATAATTCAATAAACTTTATCGGCGCAGGAGCTATGCGCATCATCTGGTGAAGTTTCTTGTCTTTAGCTCTTATAGTTTTCGAAATCTACAGATTTTACAATACAGACGGACGGATTGACACATGCACATGTGTCAACCCCGCTCCCCGGGGTTTTGAAAAGCATTTTGGTGCAAAGGACTTGGGGTCTGCTACGCCTCCCTCTGTTACATACAATGCACAAACTTTGCATACCCTTTATGGTTATAGGTGCAGGGTATAATTAAACCCAAAAAATTGCATTAAAAATAAAAGCTGTGTGATCGATAATGCACAATCACCTACATCGTCTAAAATTTTTCGTTGAAGCTCCTATATTCTGTCTTTCATCTTTTTAAGAATTTTCAAGACTATCTTTTACACTGCCTCGAATGGGTGAATTCTCCTAAGGAGATGATGGTTGCACGAAGTTTATCCTTCACATTTGGACCAAACACGCAACATGCTGTCATATTTTATGACGCGAAACGTATCGGATTTCAAGCAGATTTAAATTCTACTTTCAGCATATCAATAATAAAGGGCTGTTTTTGTAGCTAACTTACTTCCGGGGTGTTTTCTGACAAACAAAATACTGCCGTGAATAAAGTAATTTAACTGTTTTGTACTTTTCGATTGGTGTTATACATTTTCCTGACTGTTACCAAACACTGTGTGCCTTCCAGGCATAAAATTTCCCGAAATTATTTATACATAACCAGGATAATCATAAATTATTGCTAATTACAGTTTATCAGCGTTTGTGGGTTTATGGTCACCAACTGTGTCCGTATTGATGGTGGTGAGTTTTGAATGTAGGGGTAAGTTCTCTTAATTTATAAGCTACCAACATTAAATAGTTGTTTACAAGAAGTTGCAACCGTTTTGTTTATAAAGCTCACATCACTCGTGTTAATGACATGGTAATGCACTATGGTGCAAACAACCACTTTAGCGGGCGTAAACCCATATTTTAAAAGTCGTATGTCGTACTCAAGCGCTCTTTTGTCAAATTTCATTTTGTAGATCTGTTGACCTATGGTTTGAAAATGGACTATTTTAATATATCTGTCAAGTCAGTTTCTAATCAATGTGGTAAGATTTCAAAGCTTCTGCTTTAGTACAGCATAAATTATTATTGTAAAATATACTTGGCTGCAAGAGAGCACGAAATTCTCGTGCATTCATGTGATGTCATAGAAAATACGGTTCTGCCAGTAGGGAACTTTGTACAGGAGGGTGCCGAGTCTCGCAATAAAATATAAAAGTCTGACCGATTTCAAAGCTTTTACTTTAGTACTTGTTTTAAAATCGTACCACATTGATTAGCAACTGACTTTAAAGACATATTAAAATAATCCTTAAATTTGTAATAAGGCTTAAGTTAATGTGATATCCGCAAAGATTTTGGGTTCACTAAAGGCACTACGAATGGTATTACCATTACCATTAGTTCATCAATGCTATGGACTTAATCCGTCTAGCTTAAAGTTGGCAGAAACTTTTTGGATTTGAAATTTTTGTTTTTAATGTAAATAATTGTTTCCGAATTTACCCAATTAGCATGTTTTCTTTCAAATTACTTGAAAATTCTTTTGCAGTAAAATTTTCGTTTATTCTTCAGAGCAGGTGTCAGTTAAAAGTGGCATCTACTTTTGCGATCTTTGTCATCATTGACTTCCATGTGGCAAACAACTTCACATTTTGGATCCTTAGGTGTTGATCAACAAAATTTTCGCAAAAGACCGCTTTAATATGACATGCATTTGAAAGATGACACTAGTCGACAAATTTCACACTTTTTTTTTCTCCAGAGATGAGACTTATATTTTATGTTAGGGCAATGTTTCAGCATTCAAAATCCGTATTTTTTACTATCCTGTTATAGCTTGTTTTTCTTCTAGGACTATTTTAGTGAAAAAGGACCTTTTTCAAAAAACGATTTCACATATGATGTCATAAAATTTGTACTAATTCGAACTTTTTCAATTTTTTTTCCTTAAAAGCAGAATAGAGTAGGTTTCCATAATGTCTCCAATCATAAAAATCGGTTCCCTAAAGAAAAAACTACAGCCGAAAATGTGTGCCCGAAAGGCCAAAAAACACATCATTTTGGTGACTTTTTCTACAAATATCACTATTTTTTTCAGGAAAAGTCTTTGACACCTAAAAAGTTAGCTATTTAAAGTTATTAGTCATGATATGTAGATGCGATTTCTGTATAATTTGGTCTTTTTATGATAAAAGATGACTGATTAATTAAATTTTTAGTAAAAATTGGCCGGAAAACAATTTTTGTTCAAAATTTGATGTGTTTCGTTTGTTTGTGAAGATATTCAAACCAACTTTAGAGCTTATAAGTTTTTTTAAAATACCCAAGTACTGTACCAAATTTGATCGAAATCGGTTGATTATATCATATAGCTCCCATAGGATCAATCGTTCAAAAAAACCATTTTTGAACAAAATCCGTTCTGTTTCGTTTGTTTGCAGAGATTTTGGATTGCATTCAGTAGTTTTTTAAAGTACCTAAGCACTGTACCAAATTTGATCAGAATCGGTTGACTATATCATATAGCTTCCATAGGATCAATCGGTTAAAAAACACATTTTTTGAACAAAGTACAAAGTTTTTTTTTTGAAGATATTGAAACCAAATTTGGCATTGAGAAGTTTGTAAAAGTACCCAAACACTGTACCATATTTGATCGGAATCGGTTAATTATATTATATAGCTCCCATAGGAACGATCGATCAAATAAACATTTTTATTTCAAAATTCTTTTTTTTTTTTTGTGTGTTTATGAATAAGTTTGGCAATTAAATGTCTTTTGATGTTCTTAAGAAATATACCGGAAAGTATAGTCCATTTTTGTCAACATCATAAAACAAATTCGTCTATTTTTGGTGAAATCATGATTTTTTGTGTACTTGCAGTGATGCATCGAACTGCTGGTGTTCAATCGACAATTTGAATTTCACGAAAAAGGGTTTATTTTAAGGGTAATGACTCATACTTTCTAAAAATATATCAAATATAGATAAATGAACTACTTTGTAAAGGTTAAATGCAGCTGAAAGTGACAAAAAAAAATCGACCGGAAAAAAATGTTTTTTTTTAATTTTTACTAAAAATTCAATAAATCAGTAACTTTTTATCATTAATATACATAATTATACAGAAATCGCATCTCCATGTCATAACCAATAACTTAAAATAACTAACTTTTTAGGTGTCAAAGACTTTTCCTGAAAAAAATTGTGATATTTGTAGAAAAAGTCACCAAAATGTTGTGTTTTTTGGCCTTTTGGGCACACATTTTCGGCTGCAGTTTTTTCTTTGGGGAGCCGATTTTTATGATTGTAGACATCATGGAAAGGTACTCTATTCTGCTTTTAAGGAAAAAAAATTGAAAAAAAATTCGAATTAGTACAGATTTTATGACATCATATGTTAAATCGGTTTTTGAAAAAGGTCCTTTTTCACTAAAATAATCCTAGAAGAAAAACAAGCTATAACAGGATAATAAAAAATACGGATTTTGAATGTTGAAACATTACCCTAACATAAAATATAAGTCCATCTCTGGAGATTTTTCATCGTCGACTAGTGTGATTGAACATTCTAACACAAACAACAAACTTAATTGGTGGAATAAGCTTGGTTTATTTTGTAGCTCTATTTAAAAACTTATTTTTGTTACAAATTTTTGCTTCTTGAATGGTTAGAATGAACTATACACAATTGGGAGTACGGCACAATTATAATACGAAGCTAAATCATTACACAATTAGAAAGACAAAGGTAAGTCACATGCAACAGAATTCATAGAACTGTGAAAGTTTTAAATAGTTGTTGAAAGACATACCTATGAATTACAGAAACTAACCAACAAATTTTTTGGAATGAATTTGAAAATAAAAATCTGTGTGTGCATATGGCGGCAAATATATGAAACGAATATGTACATATGTATGTACGAGGTGTGTTCAAAAAATAATGTGACCTTTACGCCTCTCACAACCAAACAAGAAATGCCATTCACTTAAAATGTGGTACATATGTACGGGAAGAGTGTACCAATACAACAAAACAAAAAAATCGATAGTCGAAATTACGTTGCCCGCGAAATTTGAAAAGTCACATTATTTTTTGAACACACCTCGTACATATTTAGTGTTCGAGGAGGGAGTATTATTTTAGGCAGCGTGCTTTTGATCTTTGATGCGTTTGTTTGTATACAATTTGATGGCTTGTGTTGATGGATCGTAAATGTAAAATGATGTTTTCACCGAACACTACCACTGCTGCTGTGGATACTAATTGTGCCCCCGTTGCTGCTGGTGATGACGATGCACGGAACGATGACGGCATCGGCACAGTGCGCCTTTGATCATTTGCCGCGCTAGTTAGCAGTCAAAATGTTAACTTACTTATGTGTTGCATCCACCCACATCTCAGTAGGTAGCTCTAATAACAACTTTACAAACATGTCTAAGATTTAAATTATTTTTAACAAAATTGCGCAATATGTAAAATGCACGAGGAGACGTGTCAATATGCCGTGTGAAGCTTTTGCTGTTGTTATAAACACAGATGAGAATGCCAGAATTTAGTCGAAATCTGTTTCCCTATGCCTTCATATCACTCACACAAAAATTTTTTGTATTAATCTAAGCCTACACTCTAAGCGACAACAACATCGGTTACTCTGTATCTATTTATTTTTTGAAATACTTAGATAGATAAAATTGAATTTCTTACTGCAGAAAAATTGTGAAAATTGTGGTTCCAGATACGCACCAGCCGTGGCAGTCACATGGCCAACATCATAATTAAACATTAATGTCATACAATTTTCAGTCCAATATTGCTTGGCTTAATATACCCTGTACCGTTGGTACAAGGAGTCTTCGGAGGCATCCCAACGTTACCTAAAATATGATCTGAGTGACTAGAGAAGTCGATATACGCATGTCCGTCCGTCCGTATGAACTCCTAAATCTCAGAGATGGTAAGAGGTAGAGTAACCAAATTTTCACATTAGATCCCATATTATGCCATAGGAAACAATTTAATTTTATTTTTTTGATATAGGGGTTAAATTTATAGCTCCCATAGGGGTGTTTCAGACAACCTCGACAAAAAAAATTTTAGATGGATAATTCGTTTGCTTATGAATATATCGAAACCAAATTTGGCATTCGAAAGTTTTTTATAGTTTTCATATAGTAGTAGCTCCCATAGGACCGATCGGCCAAAACTACACGAAGGTGTAGTATTTAGCAATCAAATGTTTTGTGGTTTTTAAGCAATATACCGGATTTTATTGCAAGCTAGTGGTACATGGTATGCCAAAGTCGTCCGCACACAACTTTACCGCACGCCATTTTTGATATTACAAATATGATTTAAGCTTGTGTAACGCTAAAAAAAAACACCTTTTATAAAACTAAAATTTTTCAAAATTGAAGAAATTGAAGAATTTTTCAGAATTGAAGAAATTTTAACCGGCTCAGTCGAAAATTTGTGTAATTTTTGGACATTACGTTAGATAATTTAGGCTGCTCGGCACAATGCCAAGACATTGCGGCAAACATGGTGAAAGGATTGGCAGGGGAAGGGAAGGAGAAGTACTGGCTGCGGGGTAGGTAAAATATCCAGTGTGTGTTCTTAGTTCCGCCTAATCTTCTTGCTTGCTATACCATTTTGAAAAATTAATAAAAAGATCCAAGTCCTTATTGCCAGGCCAAACAGGTCTTCAAAGAAAGTATTTCCCAGATATTGGGAGCGTATCCAAAGAAGTTGAAATTATGCTTCATAAGAGAAGGATCTTATGAATTATTGATTTTATATGAAAAGAGGCTTTTATAGCTTGAGTTGTCAACGCATGAACATATCCCCTTTGGCGTGACCTTTCGATTCAACGTCAAAATAATAGATAAAACAAAAAATGATATAATTTTTAAAAGTATATTTTATACATTACATACTTAAATAGCATTATGCTACAAATAACTTTTTTTCTTATTATTTAACACAAGTAAAATAAATTTTAGTTGTTGATAAGATAAAGATAATACATTAACCAAAGAAGTTTCTCTTAAAAATATCTGACCGAAATATGAACTTTTGCTTTTAAGCCAAATTTATCGCTATTTCATGAACTTATTGAAGGATATCTTTAAACTTTCTAATTAAAAAGCTTTTGAATATTTGTACACTGTGTACCTTTAGGTAATTAGGTACTCTAGATTTGTGCAATATTTGCATCGGATAAAAGCAGGCGTGGCAGACCCCAAGTCCTTAATACCAAAATGTTTATCATAAGCTCGGGTAGTGATTGAGCCATGTCTGTCTGTATGAACACCTAAAGTTCGGAAACTATAAGAGCTGCAAACAAGAAACTTTCTCACCTTATGGGCATATTTCCTGAACGGATGAAGTTTATTGAATCATATCGATATCTTCCCTCGTTCCCCCGTAGTAGAGTTTCGCGTGTTCAAGCTACATCGAATAATATAAAATAAATACAAAAAAAGTTATAGTCAAAAATAGACTAATTTCACCCCCTCTCGCCTATAAGCAAAGAACTCCTGTAGTTATTGTACTACTAGTACTGTAGCTCTATATTCGTTGCTATAAGTCAAAATTGGTTAATTGTATAATATGGCTCCCATAGGAACGATCGATCAAAAAAACATTTTTGGTTCAAAACTCATCAGTTTTTGTTTGGCTTTGGTAACATAATTTGACAATCAAATGTATTTCTTTAGTTCTTAAGCAATATACCGGATTTGTGTCCGTGCCCGACTTTAACATACGCCATATTTTAACTTTTCTTTAGTAGGCCTTGAAACAGCTTACGTTCTGTTTTCAACAACATTTTTTATTGTATGCACTCATAACAAACTTGTTTATTGAACTTTAACAATAGAAAAAAAGAAAAGTACATTTTTCAACATAGCAAACCTTACTACATTTTTCATCATCCTAAATTAATATACTATACATAGCAAAAAAATGATTCGATTGTTTCGCATTAAGTGTGTTCAAAATTGGCGCCTATGCAACACTGGATCTAAATTAAGCAACATTGCCGAGCTTACTGAAGATTCAAAAGGTGTGATCAGTGCAACTAATAATCTGGAAGCTTCTCTTGACTATAATAAAACCCAAACAAACATAAAAAATCTGAGTTCAGTGAAGCGTACACCAAGTGAACGCTATCTAAAGTTTAAGGAGAAGTTGCGATCTGAAGCTCCATTGGTATGCTTGCCGTCGGGCATGATCCATCCAGCTCACGAAAAGGAACCATACAAGCCATGGCCCGATAACACTAATCCACACACGGGCGAAGTTGATGGACCTGCTGGCCCAGAACCAACGCGATATGGTGATTGGGAACGTAAAGGTCGCGTTAGTGACTTTTAACGATCTGCATTTTCAAAGGAAATAAAATAAATACGCCAAAGAATAAAAAGAGAAAACACGAATTTAGACACAGGCATTTGAAACAACTTTTCCCAAAATCACGTAAAACATTTAAAACGGTAGCGAGTAGAGTTATATGGATTCCAAAACCTTTGTCACGTACTTAAGTGAAGGGCCAACATACAATTCATATTGAGATTTAATCACGATTTTCTGATTCTACGAGTTTCAAGAATTAAAGTAACTTCCGAAAAAGAAAACATGAAAAATAATGACCTTTTCTTGTAATTTCGCTGCCACTGAATGAAAAATTACGAAAGAGGTTCTAGGAAAGAGTAAGCAAACCTACCAAAATAGATGCTTGTATAGTTAAATATTCCGAATGTGACCAGTCGTTTCCGTGAAATGTATGACAATATCAAGTTCATGGTTTAAACTGTAGCTCACAGTAGAAACCCTTTCATTAATCACTCTTTATTTTACTTACAAAATTTATTCAGAGATTTACGAATAGTCTGTATGTATGTACATAATAAGAGAAAAATATGAATAAGATATTATTGTTGTGTTACAAATTTTGTAATTTAGTTCAATGAAATCATACACACTAGGGAGGTTGTAGTATTTTCCAAACTACATATTTTTAAAGTTCGTCCTTTGGAAATGTGCATTTTTAATTTAAGCTTCAAGGGCGGAAGCCTCTGATGCGGGGACATTGCTGATGTGAGTAGCTTTTGCATTGGATCAGTTCAAAGTACTTTGATGGATCGTTTGCGCCTCATAAGACCAAAATCTCGTTTGAATGTAACTAATAAGACTTAATATCTTCATTGATTCATTGCAAGTTGTATTTATTTTTTTTTTTCAGAAAATGCAACTTTCATAACAATAAAAAACATCGGCCAATCATCAAGAAACCAACAAAAATAATAAAATTATTGATTCATGTTTTTACGGTCGGTGAAGTCTTATCTGAGGTTTAAAAAAGGATTCCAAGACCTTCCTCATCCTCTGAAGACGACAATCATTAATGGCTTGCACTAATAAGTACAGAGGGTATAAAAGGATCGTACATATAGTATGTATGTAACAGGTTGGAGGAGGCGTGGTAGACTTCAAAAAGTATATACATATATTATTGATCAGCACCAGTAACTGAGTCAATATAGCCATGGATCTCAATGATCCTATGGAAATAAAAGTTTATCAAATGATGCGCATCGAGCTTTTCGATTTATTACGATATCTTTACCCGTTTCTTTGTACTAGATTTATTAGGCTTACGGGCAAAGATTTGAGATAAGAGTATTATTGACAGTAACACTAGTTTACACGAAAAATTAACTTTCCTAAAAGAGTTTTTTGGGGGAACTTGGTGTCTAGAAACACGAAAATGGCTATTTCCAGTAATCTATACATTTAAAAGAGTTGCCTCAAAATTGTTTGTAATTTTATAAGTTCACATTGCGCCTACAGATTTAATCCAAACCACTTTTAATTAAAGGTATTTTTAGTCTTTAGGTTTATTAACATAGATGAAAATTTTGCACAAAAACGAGTATCTCTATGGAAAAAATTATATAGGTAACCTTGGCAACCCGGACGTTTCGTGTCACTTTGACATTTCATTATTCATTTGTTATTTAATCACAAAGAGATGCGTGCAAAGTTTGAGTTTTACGTGTTTAGTGATTGTGAAAGGTTGGTAAAATACTATAAGAACAAACTCAAGAAAACGTAAATCCAAATAAAAACATGGTTTTTTTTTAATTTTATTCATATGTGTTAAAATATTTAGACCCATTTACTATCTTAATCCACATGCACATTTTTATTTAAGTGTTAAATTGTTTTAACCAATTTATTATTTTCAAATCAGAATATTTTTTTTCTAATGCTGCGAAGACACGCCAAAATAAAGCAACAAGAGCAGCTAGATCAATGAAGAACGGGAACGTCGTTAAAAAATGGAAAGGGAACGTTCAGCAAAGTCACGTTACGGGTACGCTATAATGCATAAGCCAGAAAAAACAGAAAACAAACCCAACAAGATAACAAAAAAATATTTAAACAGTACAGAGTCAAAGGAGCCATTGTCAACGATCCTATTCCAGTTGGTTATTAGAGCAGCACACAGATCGCTGCTGTCCCAGAGTACTGTAAAGTCGGGCAGGACCGACCGTAGCATAACAATGAATTATAGATTACGAAAACATTAAGCATGATCTGATTAATCTAAATTGAATAAAGAAGACCGCACGGGGGCAGGCAAGCGAAGCACGCATGGAGCGGAGCCCCTAGATACATATGTGTACAGATTAAGTAAAAATCGAAGTTACGGTCACCAAAGTCGGGAAATAGTAGTAAAATCATTAATTTTAGTAAAAATTGGAACTTTCGCACTTTAGTTTCATGGATCCATAACATCTACAATTCCCATTTCCAAGATCTTACACTCGTAAAAGAATTCTTTTTCAGCTTAAAGTTTAACATTATTTTGTTTTATAAAATGTATACCGAAAATGTGTAATTTCGACTTTGGTTTCCTGTTACTTCGATTATTTTTTAACCCCCGACGCAAAAAGAGGGTGTTATAAGTTTGACGTGTCTGTTTGTCTGTTTGTCTGTCTGTCTATGGCATCGTAGCTCCCGAACGCATGCAGTGATTTCAATTTAGTTTTTTTTGTATTAAAGGTGACTTATGTGCGAGTGTTGTTAGACATGTTTGGTGAAAAGCGGTTGAGCCGTTTAAAAGTTGTGGGAGTAAAAGTGGGGAGAAAAACATCAACTTTGTCCGATTGGCTTAAAATTTGGTCCTATTGTAGCTGACGACGTCACTGATTCGAATCTGAGGTTATTTTTGCTCTATCTCTTCTCGTTTAGAAGTAATGGCCATTTGAAGTTCAAAACATAAACTTTGTCCGTTGGCTTAAAATTTGGTCCTATTAAAGCTGACGACGCCACTGATTCGAATCTGAGGTTATTTTTCTCTATCTCTTTGCGTTTTTGCTCTATCTCTTCGCGTTTAGAAGTTATGGCCATTTGAGATTAAAAACATAAACTTTTGTCCGATTGGCTTAAAATTTGGTCCTATTGAAGCTGACGACGCCACTGATTCTAATCTGAGGTTATTTTTGCTCTATCTCTTCGCGTTTAGAAGTTATGGCCATTTGAAGTTAAAAACATAAACTTTGGCTTAAAATTTGGTCCTATTGAAGCTGACGACGCCACTGATTCGAATCTGAGGTTATTTTTTCTCTATCTCTTCGCGTTTTTGCTCTATCTCTTCGCGTTTAGAAGTTATGGCTATTTGAAGTTAAAAACATAAACTTTGTCGATTGGCTTAAAATTTGGTCCTATTGAAGCTGACGACGCCACTTATTCGAATCTGAGGTTATTTTTGCTCTATCTCTTCGCGTTTTTGCTCTATCTCTTCGCGTTTAGAAGTTATGGCCATTTGAAGTTAAAAACATAAACTTTGTCCGATTGGCAAAATTTCATCCTATTGAAGCTGACGACGCCACTGATTCGAATCTGAGGTTATTTTTGCTCTTAGAAGTAATGGCCATTTGAAGTTAAAAAGATAAACTTTGTCCGATTGGCTTAAAATTTGGTCCTATTGTTGCTGACGACACCACTGATTCGAATCTGAGGTTATTTTTGCTCTATCTCTTCTCGTTTAGAAGTTATGGCCATTTGAAGTTAAAATCATCAACTTTGTCCGATTGGCCTAAAATTTGGTCCTATTGAAGCTGACGACGCCACTGATTCGAAAATGTGGTTATTTTGCTCTATCTCTTCTCGTTTAGAAGTTATGGCCATTTGAAGTTAAAAGCATCAACTTTGTCCGATTGGCCTAAAATTTGGTCCTATTGAAGCTGACGACGCCACTGATTCGAATCTGAGGCTATTTTTGCTCTATCTCTTCTTGTTTAGAAGTTATGGCCATTTGAAGTTAAAAACATCAACTTTGTCCGATTGGCTTAAAATTTGTCTGTCTGACTGTCTGTCTGTCTGTGCATCGTAACTCCGAACGCATGCAGTGATTTCAATTTATTTTTTGTATTAAAGGTGACTTATGTGCGAGTGTTCCTAGACATGGATGAAAATCGGTCGAGCCGTTTAAAGTTGTGGGAGTGAAAGTGGGAGAATATGTAAAAAAAGCAAACGAGCTGCTTAAATGTAATCTATACTTAACAAGAATCTAAATTATAGTAAGTATATTATAATATACTAAAGTCTAACAACCAAACCTACCTATAAAAGTATGAAATAAAATTAAATTAAAAATTTGAAAAACCCCGAACTTAAGTAATTTTCATTTAAAAAGTGAAAAATAATAAAAGAAACTTAATGTTAAATTACCTAAGAATCTATTAATAACTCTAAAAAAAATACGTCGCGTTGAGACCGCTCTAAACTAACAATTTAAATACAAATAGTCTAATTAAGCAACAAAGATTAACTTAAAAACAAAATTAAGAAAATACTTCAAAAACTTTCATAGAATTACTTCAAAAAATTTGCATGTAAGATACGACCGTCAACGACGTCTGCCTCGCGTGTCCCCCAACGCGACGTATTTTTATTAATTATTAATAGATTCTTGGTACACATTAAGTTTCTTTTATTATTTTTCCCTTTTTAAATGAAAATTACTTAAGTTCAGGGGTTTTTTAAATTTTTAATTTAATTTTTACTTAATCTGTACATACATGTATATTACTGGAAAGAGCACATCAATACCTTTCGATCTACTTACCTTTCTAGTCGATACAAAATTGAATTCACGAGATATTAACGAAAAACTAAAACAAGTGCCAAAAATCATATTTTTCGCAAATATTTCGAAAATGCTGCTAAAGAAAAAAATTGTTGCCATTTTCGTGTTTCTAGACCCCAAATTACCCCCATAAACACTCTTTTAGTAAGGTTCGCTTGAAGGCCCTTAAATATGTAAAATAGTGTAATTGATAAGGAGTGTTATAGAGTATAAAAAGGCATATGCTCGTCTCCTGCGCATTGGGAAAGAAGAACGCTATGGCTAGGACATAAACGTTAGTATAATGTAATTTTAAGTCGGGCATAATTTTATAGCCAACATTATGAAATACGAAAATTTAAAAGCAAAATTGAATAAGAAGACTGCACGGATGCTGGCGCAGGAAACGGAGCCGCCTTATTTATGTATTCATTTAAGTTGAATTAGAAAATTTTGCATGCAGATTGCAGCCGTTTAACTAGATGAGTACAGGAACAGGTTAGATCTGCTTAACGATCTCGAATTTTACTGTCAACCCCAGTTGCTTGAGGAATCCTTACGCTGTTCCTGACATTGTTCAGTAATAAACTACTGTACACATTATTAAAAATCAAAGGAAAAGTTTTAAAAGAACCGAAAAAATTTACTATAAGACTCCATGTTAGGGACCCACCAATCACCGGCTCCAAAGGCCGGCCCGTAGATCACTTGCCAACACTTGGCATCGGCCACAGGCACTAACACCCTCCAGCCATAACAAACCGGAAAAATCAAAAGCAAAACAATGATCAAAGCTGTCATTATAGAAATCGGGGCGGTCTTTGATCTTATACCGCTATGTGGCACCGGGCATAGTTTTATGTTTTGTTTTTTATTTGATATTCACTTTGTTCTATCAATCAGTGCCTTCTACTTTGCACAGAATGTATGTACCGTGGGCCTAAAAGCTTTTTCAAAGTTTAAAATTTTGTATCGCTCGAACCAATCGAAAAATGTTTTTTGAAATCAGCGTTTTATCAGTATTTTAATAGGAAATTGAAAATAGCTCTTATAAATTGTTGAGTTTATTAGGTATATTATTACGACAGCGATTTCGCACGCCATTCCAAATTTTCTAACTCCAAATGAAGAAGGATCTTTAATAAATTTGGTTGATGATCATTTTTGTTACACAATCGTGTGTCGTCTATTGGTAGAGGCTATAAATACTTATCAATAACACACTTGAGTACAAAAGTTTTAGTTTAGACTAAAAATTTATGATTTCATCCAGTGTGCAAGGAGTAACAGCAGGCAGTTGTCAGAATTTGTAAGCAAAAAGAGATGTGTTGGTTCGGTATCTAATAAAATTATCTTAAGAATTATAGTTTTAGGCATTCGTTTCTACTTTTCACGTAATAAAACAGCATCGACAACAACCATAACCGCGCTAACAATAACAATGGGGAACCAATGAATGCCGCAGTGGAGAATACTCGACTTGAAGCTTCCCTGTAGTCGAATTCGCAGTTGTGCACGAAATACTAAATAAAAAAAAATATTGCTAAAAAATCAATGAAAATAAAGAATTATTTATAATTATTTTTATAATTTGCGAACAATACCTGGGTCGTTGCTATCATACATGTGCTTAGTCAATAACATTCGTATGCATAGTCCTAATATGTTCCATTTTCTATAATTGGGGGGTACTGTATTCAATCGAAAGATAGATTAACATAATGATTTGGTTTAAAAATAAAATAGATGAAATTATTGTTGCAGTAAGGCATTTGATGGATGGCTGTGATGGTTGCTGATCGACGATTCGTCAAATAGACAAGTGTAGAGTAAGTTCGGTAGGTATTTATTCCATCGTCACACATACTATACGATACGTAGTGAATATGTTTGTGTACGTTGAGTAAAATGTGTTAATTACGTTTGAGCTTGGGTACATAAAAAGAGTATTGTGGATTTCCTGGAATGTACGCTAAATTTTGTTTTAAATTTGTTTGATCGTCTTTCTTGCCATGTGATTGATCTATAATTGGGTTGTTTTTTTGCTTCTATGAATATAAACAAATTTATATATATGGTATATGCGATTAAATATTTTCAACATGTTTCATAAGAGTCAAAGATTCAAACGTAAAAGAAAGATATTTATAAAAACTTAATGCTATCATAAGCAGAATGACACTTATATAACGTTTGTATCAGGAAAGATTCCAGCACCAAAACGAGGGGAAAAGTATTATACCTACAATATATTAAAACCAACTACATAGGTATTATGTTATGTTTGTGAACGTGCACTGATTTTGCTTCGAAGGCTTTTGTCCACGTACCAAATTTTTCACTTCCTGCTTTTACGTCCGCCCACCAGCCACCCTGCAGAGCAGGACTTCTTCTACCGCCTTATCGAAACGTATAACATATATCATTGACACTTTGACATTGGGCTTGGCTGACCGTGACTGGATACTGCGGCTGCTGCTTCTGTTGTTTTTGTTGCCATACACGATGCACGATGGCCTGAGCATGACCGACCGGATTTTAGTACTTTTCAAAATGGCACTTAATCATGGCAGCCGCCTGGCACAGGAAAATACGGAAACTTGAACACACACCATGCGTAATCGTATGTGTTCACGGTTGAAAGGATAACGACGACAGCAACAGTAGGAGGGAGGCCAGCCTGCCTGCTGCTCCTATATTGACTAAAGCGAAATAAGATTAATGACTTGCCAAAAGAAACTCGGTTAGTTGGCACAAAGTCTTTAGCAGGAGGGAACAAATTATGCTCCCTGGCATAGAACATTGTTTGCTGTTACTGTTACTGTCATTAGTCGAAAAGTTTGTTTTTTATTGTGCCAAGTGTTGTCTATGTACAAGTTTCTGAGTGGGATCGTGGGATTTTTGTGTTGTAGGGCTTCCATATGTCCCTAATAGTTTGCCAGTCATGTTAAGAAAGTCCTTATTCATTCTACACACTATACCAATACACGAAATTGTGAATCGTGTTATTACAATTAGTTTTGGTATCAAAAATTTGTAGATCATTTAATTTTCGCACAATATGAATATTAACTTTTATCGAATAGAAAGGCCACCGGACATAAATACACCAACCAAGTGATATATTAGTTTGCACAGGCACATAAAACGTCATCCCCTCCTTTGCCTACTACAACAAATGTAATAAATTCATTGCCAAAAAGGTTGTATAAGAAAACACAAAACGCTGGCACCGTATATACTCGTATTTGCCATATAGTATAACAATTTACAACCCAAATCAAAGGCAGTTGAACGACTAGCTGCACATACACCATAAATCACAAGCCAGTTGAATCCTGTGTGTTGAGGCTATACGCGTACTACAGCGAATGTGGAAACGTCAAAGATTTTAGAAAATAAAATCCCTCACCCGAACGATTTGACCGCCACGACGACGACGGGTAATGTTATATGTTATCAAATATACTACAGGCGTCGACAGAGCCGAGGGCGACAGGACGTAGTGAAACAAGGAAGCAAACAAGAAATGTGTTGCACAAATTTATTAGAAACCTTAACTAACGAGCAATATCCTTCAACGTAGTCGACGTGTAGAGAAAAGATGTGGGTCGAAAACTCTAAGTGATGTGTCAAATGTTAAGACATTACAAAGCAGTAAAGGCAGGCGCATACAAAGGGCACACACAAGAAAAAACACAACACGGTGAAGAAGAAGAAGAAGAAGAAGAAGAAGAAAAAATTCGAACAAGAAGCGCAACAGGAAAAACAAATCGAACGTGTGCCCAATGCCATCAATCTTTTGTTTTTATTGCAACGAACATCGCCTTTTTCCTACGTACCCTCAAGGTCCTTCATGCCAACGAACATTTCTTATGAACGAGAACGGTGGGATACGTAATACATACTACACTAGCGCGCATATGTATGCCCGTACGATAGACTCCCTCCTTAGTGTGAGTGTGCTCGACATTAACTCGACAGGATAACAAATCTGTTAAATGTGACAAACGAGCTGTGCCGGCTTTGACAGTCTTCTAAGATACAGACACAGATAGAGAGACCGAGGGAGAGTTGTTGTTAAAGAAAATAAGTCAAGTCTCCATTTCCCTCACACCCGGGGTGTGGCTGCTGCTACTTGTCAGTCCTTGTCGTTGTTGTTGTCTTTGTTGTGAATGCGTATGTCATTTCCATTGACCTTTCCTGCTGTGAGTTAGCCTTTTTATGATTTTATATTGCTTTCTCAGAGCTGTAAGGTATTGAGCATTGGTATGGGGCATGTTTTAGTTGCAGGAAGCAGGAGTGCCTTAAGATGATTTCATGGTGGTCACAATCCAATAAATTTTTATTTTTCGCCTATTATGGAAATAAAGTAGATTTGTTGTACTATTACTACCGTGTCTGTTTTCTTTCCTTTGTTGTTTTCTTTATTGTTAGTGAAAATAGAAAACTATACATATACTATTTATCCATCAAGTAAAAGCATCTAAATTTCGAAAGAATATTTTTTTTTGTGTAAGCTTTGTTCCATTATGCTTTTAATTTTATTCTTATAAAATTAATGCAGTTTGACATTCTTGAATAAAAAGAGCATTCATTATGACAGTACTAGACTTCCAACGTTCATATATAATATGCAATGCAGCTTTGGAAACAATGAGTAAATCCAACATAGATATATTAAAAAGGTATCTGTGGAAGATTTTTATAAGTTTCGCAAATGCTCCAAGTTACCATAAGTAACTGCAGATCAATAATTCAATACAAGGGAATCGCTTTTAACTCTTTGTGGTTACAATAAGAGGTTGCAGCTTATTGCCATAGCCAGACCTATTTTGGCAGAATTGCAACGAAAATTCCCCATTAGGTTGGTTTCAAGAAACCCTATATTGGCCCCTAAATTCCATTATTATTAAGATAAATAGCTCTTATGGGCTATATGATATAGTCAAACGATTCTTATCGCATTTTATCGCATTGCCCTATGGGGCACACGACAACTTTAACTGCCCAAAAACCCATATTTTAAATGTTAATATAATCGAATCGTACAAACTTAAATCTACAATGCCAACTACCAAAAATGTTAACAGATTGTGCCGTTATTAAGTTATTAGCTGTTAAACACTGCTGTTAATAAGCAAAAATATGTGTTTTTCAAACGTCAATTTTTAGATGGAACTTTAAATGACGACGAGGACCGTAAAAAAGGATGCCATTTTTAATTGCTAGGTATAAGCGGCTATAACTGTCATCTGTTCTGAAGACGAAACGAGAACTTAGGTAATAAATTTAAACACTTTTGCTACACTTTTGAATTGGACAAATTGCAAAAGAGTTTTCAAGCAATTTGCACGTGCTCTAAATTAGCTAAAGTCAGAAACAATTATATACATTACAAAAAAGGTTATGTGCATAGTACGGCCTAGAGTGCTATTTAATTCCAAAATTGGTAAAACTCAAAGAAGCTGCAGATCTAGCAATCAATGGCAATTCAATACATCGAGAAACTTAATATAAGGTTGTCAAAAAGTCTTGCGGTATTTCCGCAAGCTTGTCTTTGCAAGCGCGTAGTTCTAGTTGTATTCGTCGCATCGGTTAACGCTAGAGCTTTTTGGAAAGCTCTTTTCACGTGCTAACACGTGTTTGATTAATTGTTGTTTGCTTTTAGTCGTTCGTGAGTTATAGCGTCGCAAACATGGAGCAAAATAAAGAGAAAATACGGCATATTTTACAGTACTACTACGATAAAGGCAAAAATGCATCTCATGCTGCCAATAAAATTTGTGCAGTTTATGGACCCGATACAGTTTCCATTTCCACCGCAGAACGATGGTTTCAACGTTTTCGTTCTGGTGCAGAGGTGATCGAAGATGCGCCACGGTCCGGAAGGCCTGTTGTCGAAAATTGCGATAAAATCGCTGAATTGATCGAAAGAGACCGGCATAGTAGCAGCCGTAGCATCGGCCAAGAGCTGCATGAGTCATCAAACCGTTATAAACCATTTGAAGAAGCTTGGATTGAAAAAGAAGCTCGATGTATGGGTGCCACACGACTTGACGCAAAAAAACATTTTTGACCGTATGGATGCATGCGAATCGCTTCTGAATCGCAACAAAATCGACCCGTTTTTGAAGCGGATGGTGACTGGCGATGAAAAGTGGGTCACTTACGACAACGTGAAGCGTAAACGGTCGTGGTCGAAAAGCGGGGAAGCTGCCCAGACGGTGGCCAAGCCTGGATTGACGGCCAGGAAGGTTCTTCTGTGTGTTTGGTGGGATTGGCAGGGAATCATCCACTATGAGCTGCTCCCCTATGGCCAAACCCTCAATTCGGACCTGTACTGCCAACAACTGGACCGCTTGAATGCAGCACTCATGCAGAAGAGGCCATCTTTGATCAACAGAGGCCGAATTGTCTTCCATCAGGACAACGCCAGGCCACACACATCTTTGGTGACGCGCCAGAAGCTCCGGGAGCTCGGATGGGAGGTTCTTTTGCATCCACCGTATAGTCCGGATCTTGCACCAAGTGATTACCACCTATTTCTGTCCATGACGAACGCGCTTGGTAATCGGAAGTTGTCCACAAGAGAGTCCTGTGAAAATTGGCTCTCCGAGTTTTTTGACAATAGGGAAGCGAGCTTCTTTAAGAGGGGCATTATGAAGTTGGCATCTCGTTGGGAACTCGTCATCGAACAAAACGGCGCATATTTGACTTAAATCGCATTATTATAACCAATTTTATGAACAATTGAAAATTCAATAAAAATACCGCAAGACTTTTTGACAACATTATATTATCAATTAACCTAAACAGACGTATCGAAACACAAAACAAAAACGATTCTCCCTTCTGAAGTTTTAAATTTATTATCAAGCTCTTTGAATAATTCAGGTAGTATGTCTAACAATCATTATGGTGGGCTTGATGAGGATCAACTTGACAACATAAGGATTAAAAATAATAATTTTTAATAAAAACGTCTATTTTAAGACCAATATAATAAAGTAAAGTAAGCAAATGCCAAATTTGGTAACGATATTTTCGTAAACACACGAAATACAACGATTTACATCAAACTCATTTTTTTGACCGATCGGTCCTACGACAATCATATATATAGCTGTCAACTGATTTTGATCAAATTAGGTACAGTGCTGGGGAACTTAAATAAATGACCAAATACCAAACTTGGTTTTAGTATCTTTATAAGCACACGAAACACAACCAATTTTTCGGCCTCTAGCTCTTACGATTTTAGAGATCTAAGCGTTTTTACGGACGGACAGACAGATTCGTCATCTCTTTTCACCATGATGATCATACTTAAGGTAACTTTGGGCACACATTTTTTTGTACCCTACTTACATATAATTATCGCAATATTTTCGATTTATCTCACCGATAGGATACATAATCGATATTTGCAGAACGCGTTTTTGCTTTCGTTATTTTTTTTCTTCCTGTAGCTTGAATCAATAAATATACATTTTTAAAATAAGAAAATTCATTTTTCAATTTGATCGCCGTGTATGATATGCATGTGTACTTATTACAGGTCCGAAGATGCTTCCTTCTTATTGTTACTCACATTTCGAAGAACTCAATCAACCCTTTAACTAGGTTTAACCTAATTGGTTGACCTAATTTGAGAAAGCCGATATGAATTTTGCTCCTACTTTATTACCAATTAACAGGTTTTTTCTGTATACGCCAATGACACAACAAGTTTCCAACAATTTGTAAGTTATTTGTAGCGAACACTGTGTGCTTGTCATCCCATCCCATCTCAGAATGACCCATTTCCACATATGTTCATTGACAATACTTTGTTGTATAAATGTAAATTATTACTTTGACCATTTTGTATCGCTGTCAACTGATATTCCTTTGACTTGGTTGCTTGCAGACCCATATTGAAACCGGAAACGTGCATTGTGTTATTGTTTATCTACAAAAATGTCTGACTTCCTCTGGGAGGAAATGTGTTTGTTATGTTTTAGCTATTGGTGACCAGCAGTTTGCATAAAACGAATGATAGGGATGCACTAATATTTCAAGATGATTAATGATGGGGGGCTGTAAAATATCTGTGGCTGGACGGTTATGATGTGTGGAAGCACTTAGTTGCATGTTCAGGAACTGGTTTTAAAATTTGGTTTCGAAAAATTTATAGAAAATCTTGTAAGGGATATCAAAATAAACATAATTTAATCCGAAAAATCAGTGTACTGAAAAATGTTGTTGAAAAAATACGTTCGACTATGTAGATTGTGGGCCCTTCAAGAATGTATTATATTTGTGCCAGAAGTAGGCTTGGAATATCATAAGTTTCTTTCATAAAATACATACCAGGTAGCGAGTGGCGATTGAACCATGCGCGTCTGTCCACAGCATCTACTTAGCGGAAAGCAGAAAAACTTGAGGCCCAAAATTTAGACACAAAAGTCTACTATCTGCAGATGAAGTTTGTTAAATTGTGTCGATATCTTCCCCTATGTTCCTCGTCAATTCAAAGATTTCATGCTATATTTTTATACTCAAAGAGAGAGTAACCCTCCATTCCTTTAAATTGTGCCTTAAAGTTCCTAATAATCCTAATACTTCTATCCAAAATAGAGAAGGCTTATAAAATGAATTTATTGAACTGTGCCACAGATAAAATGATGTATCTCCCAATTCTTCCAAGACCAAAATCAATGCATCAATCTAGGTTTGTCAACTGTGTACTGTTGCTGTATTGCCCGTCAATTTGTGCTTGATTGCCCTTTCATTTTGAAAATTACATGGATATTCGTTATACTCTCCATTAGACCCATATGAGCGGGTTTGTTTCGTTCACCTCAGTAAAAAAACGGATGTGATGATGGTTAATTGCAAACTCTGGTTTATTTTATTTCGTAGTTAGATTTTCGTTTAGGCTTAACTAAACCTAAAAATTTGCCTTGTTAGTTGCTCCAATGCTGTATGGGATTTCTTACACAAAGAAAAAAGTTTGTTGCATAAAACAACAACTATGGGTTTTCTGGTCCTCTAGAAGAAACTATTCTAACCTTTTGTTGTAAACTTGTTTTGTTTTGTTGTTGTTCAACATGTTTTGTTGTAAAGTACTTATGGCCCACGATAACATACACATATTAGTATAATAATA
>JBAMAX010003978.1:0-139328 GCA_037043745.1 Chymomyza amoena
CATCATCGTCATCGTGTGGCCATTACAACCCGCTCTCGGGTTACGGCCGACCTCAGCAGCTCTCGCCAGGCGCCTCTGCTTTGCGCGCGCCTTCTCCAATTAGAAATACCAAGGGAGGATAGGTTCTCCTCCACTTGATCTGTCCATCGGAGTCGTGGTCGTCCCCTCCGTCTTCCTTCGTCGGCTTTCGCTTCGAATACCATTTTCGCTGGAGCATCATTATCCATACGTACGACATGGCCGAGCCAGCGCAGACGTTGTATTGTGATGCGCTGGACATCATCCATGTCGTCGTAGAGCTCGTACAGCTCGTGGTTCATCCGTATGCGATAGCCCTCCTCAAAACGTACGGGACCGAAGATTTTGCGTAGAATTTTCTTCTCAAACACCCCAAGAGCAGCTGCATCTGTCCGTGACATAGCCCATGCTTTTGCGCCGTATAAGAGCACGGGCAAGATGAGCGTCTTGTAGAGTGCTACTTTTGTCGTTCGAGAGAGGTCTCTGCTGCATATCTGCTTACTGAGACCATAGTAACACCTATTGGCAAATGTATTTCTCCGCTTTATCTCCAGGCTGATGTAATTTTCAGTGTTAACGGCGGTGCCAAGGTACGTGAATTCCTTGACCACTTCAAAAGTATAGCGGTCCGCTACAACATGGGAGCCCAGACGCCGAGCGTTCTGTTCGTAGACAGCATATACTTCGTCTTGCCCTCGTTAACCGCTAGACCCACTTTCGCTGACTCCTTTTCGATTGCGGAAAATGCAGCAGTAACATCTCGCTTACAACGCCCGATGATATCAATATCATCCGCGTATGCAAGAAGCTGGTCACTCTTGTAAAAAATAGTGCCATTGCGATGTACACCGGCCTTCCGCAGTACCCCTTCCATCACGAAATTGAAGAGGTCGCATGATAGAGGATCGCCTTGTCTGAAACCTCGAACAGTATTGAAAGGTTCGGAGAGGTCTGTTCCAACCTTAACAGAGCTGATGGTGCCGCTCAATGTCATTCTGCAAAGACGAATCTGCTTTGCAGGAATTCCGAACTCAGACATGGTGGTGTATAGGCGATCCCTTATCGGGCTATCGAACGCAGCTTTGTAATCGATAAAAAGATGATGAGTATCGATCTGTTTTTCGTGGGTTTCTTCCAGGATTTGGCGTAGCGTGAAGATCTGGTCTGTGGTGGACTTACCAGGTCTGAAACCGCACTGATAGGGTCCGATCAGTGTGTTGGCATATGGCTTCAATCTTTCACATAGTACGCTCGACAGGATCTTGTATGAGATGGCAATAAGACTGATTCCCCGGTAGTTGGCGCATATCGTCGGGTCACCCTTCTTCAATATAGGACAAAGGACACTGAGCTTCCAATCGACGGGCATGCTATTTTGCATAGGAGCTGATGCATGCACCCTATCAGCTCGTCGCCACCAGCCTTAAGCAACTCAGCAGGCAGTCCATCAGCACCGGCTGCTTTGTTGTTTTTGAACCGCATTATTGCAAATCGGGCTTCCTCATGGCTAGGCGGTGGGACACACATATTGTCGTTGGTCGGTGGTGTCAGGTTGTTTTCCCCAATGGCGATATTTGTAGCGTCGTCGCCTGCAAGCAGCTTGGAGAAATGTTCCCTCCATAATCTCAGCGTACACTGCGTATCTGTAACCAGATTCCCATCTACGTCTCGGCAATTTGATGCTCTGGACTTGAAACCTTGCGTCAGACGGTTGACTTTTTGATAGAATTTTCGAGCATCATTTCTGCCCCGTAACACCTCGAGATCCTCACGATCGCACTTTTCGTGCTCTCGTTTCTTCCGTCTAAAAAGGCGTCTTTCTTCCTTCCTCTTCTCCCAGTAGTTTTCCAATATGGCACGCGTTGCGGCAGACTGCAGCGTTCTTTTATAGGCGGCGCTTTTCGCGGCAGTTGCCTCGCGACACTCCTCGTCATACCATTGGCTCCGTGGGGGTGGACGCTTGAACCCAATGGTGTCTTCAGCGGCAGAGCGCATGGAGTGGGATATGTGCGCCCAAAGTCCGCCAACATCATCAGGGAAGGAGTTGGGTTGGTGGAGCAATTCCGAGAGGTGAGCCTACGCTTCGGCTGTTCGTTGTAATAGCAACTTAGCGACGTCCAGCTTTCGTTGCACGCTGGGGCGTACGTTTTTCGTATTGCACAGTCGCATGCGTATCTTGGCTGCAACAATATAATGGTCGGAGTCAACATTGATTCCGCGAAACGTACTCACGTCCAGCACGCTTGAAGCATGCCTTCCGTCGATCACAACGTGATCAATTTGGTTACGCGTTTTTCGATCAGGAGACAGCCATGTGGCCTTGTGAATGTCGTGGTGCTTAAATCTGGTGCTACTAACTACCATGATTCGCGCCGCGGCGAAATCGATCAGCCTGAGACCGTTGTTCGAGGTGGTTTCGTGGAGGCTGAACTGACCGACTGTGGCGTTAAAGATGCGTTCACGTCCTACCTTTGCGTTGATGTAACCGAGGATGATCTTCACGTCGTGGGTTGGGCAGCGGTCGTATGTGTCCTCGAGTCTCGCGTAGAATGCTTCTTTAACAGCGTCGTCCTTTTCTTCCGTCGGGGCGTGCGCGCAAATTAGGTTGAGGTTGAAAAATCTAGCCTTGACACGGATTGTAGCCAGCCGTTCACATACAGGTGTGAATCTAGAGACGTTGTGACGAAGTCTCCGGCTAACCACGAATCCGCATCCGAATTCGTGGCTCTCGGCATGGCAGCTATAGTAAATATCGCAGTTTGTTTGCTTAGAGCAACCTTGTCCTATCCATCTCATTTCCTGGATGGCGGTTATATCAGCCTTAATTTTTTCGAGGGCATCCGCCAGCTGGATAGAGGCAGCTTCCCTATTGAGGGTCCGGATATTCCAGGTGCATATCCTCAAATCATTGTCCTTTTTCGTTTTGCGGTGGTCGTCAACTTAAGGGGGGATTTTATCCGAGGCTTTGGTTGTGGTTTTCATTGGATTGTTATTTAACGAGGCGGGTGCCAAACCCTGCGCTCAACCGTTTAACGTCCGGGTGACTCGCTGCACACATTAGCTCATTATTTAGCGAATGCTAAGATAGCTACCCAGGAGGCGCCACGAGGAGGCTGTGTGTCAACTTGCAATCATTTGAGACAGAGATAGTTCTGGCAGTCGACAGGTTGACAGCAATCAGAAGCTTTGCTCTGTACAAATGAAAGCCAGGCCCACCAAGGAATTATGGTCACCATTTGGTAAAATTTCGTGTCTCTTTCTCTTATAGTCTCCGAAGTATAGTTGTTAATGCAGACGAACATGGCTAAATGCTGGGTGGGGTGAAAAGTAACCTCTTTGAGGACTAATTGATGCGTCGATTGGTAACTGTTGATGAAAACTGGATCCTTTATTACACACCAGAGAACAGAATGAGTGCCCAATGGACTGAAGCCGGCACGAGTGTTCCGAAGCGGCCGAGGGATGCTCGATGAAAGGTTAGAAAGGTTATGGTGACGGTTTTCTAAGATTGTCATGGCATACTCTTCGTGGACTACCTCGAAAAAGGAAAAATCATCAAGAGTATTACTGTGCATTATTGGAGCGATTGAAGGCCGAAATCACTGCAAAACGGCCTCTCACATGAAGCGAAAAAAAAATGTTGTTTTTGCAAGACAATGCGCCGGCGCACAAGAGCATAAAATCAATGACTTACGGCACCAATTGCTGTAGCATCCACCGAATTCGCCCGATTTGGCTCCCTCGGACTATAAATCTCAAAAGATGGCTCATCAGTAAAAAATTCAGATCACGGCAGAAAATCATCGACGCCGCGGAGGAGTATTTTGCAAACCTTCCGGAAAATTACTTTTCGGACGGGATCAAGAAAAGAGCTTAATGGAGACTATATTAAATAAAATAAAATAAAATAAACATTTAAACATTTTTTTTTTTTTGATTCCCCCTGCCTGGTATAAAGGACTTCGGCTCTTCCATGCCTTTTTCTGTCCGTTACATATATTGCACAAGTCTAGTTACAGTAACGATGAAATTATTTAATACGCGTGTATGTATGTATATACATGTATGTACATACATATGTATATTTCCTAGAGTTCCAAGGTGGACCATAGAGCCGGAACATATGTATTTAGGTATTAGAGAATTTCCCCCATGAACATTATACTTACATGTGCATATATTATATTTATATACATACATATATTAAAATTTAATAATTAAATGTATATTATTCACATAATATTGTAAAACAATAAAAACAGTTAACTCCTAATATGTATGTGATGTCTATGCCACTGAAGACATTCTTATTATTATATGTGTATATTTGGAATACAAAATATTCAGGCATGTTCTAGATTTCGATTCAGACAAAAAGTGTCGGAATCGAAATGAAAGGTGTTCTAGATTTCGATTCCGACAAGAGTTTACTCGTTATGAAAAGTTTGGCTTGCAGCTGTCGAAATGAAAAGTATTTTGCTTTGTTTGCTTAAATAAACGCATTAATGCCACCAAAATTAATTTTGTATTATTTTTTAATGTTTTAAGAAAATTTAGATGTGCTCAATTCAACGAATCAAGGTTAATTTTCATTATATATTCTTATGACAAAAAATGTCTATTAAAATTGTGCATACATGCAAAACCAAAACGAGTGGAATGAAAGTAAGGTGTTCTGGATTTAGACAAAACAAAACTTCGAAATGTGTATGTATTGTGTAGTCGTGTTGTCGTGTTGCACAAGTAAATTCGAAGATAATTTTATTAATGGATGGCTTAAAATATGTATATAAAATAAATTGTACAAAATTGGTAAATAAATAAAAAATGTTTGTCTGTCAGAAAGATGTTGGCAGAAAGAAAAATTAAATTAATAAAATGGATGTTCGAAAACTTGAGGTAACTCTACAAGTCAACTTATCGATGGGTGATCAGCTGATCAGCTGGCAATTTGCTTGAAATTTGGCGCACTTTTTAAACAAACAACAATGATCCGCTTTTTTTTAGTTAATTGTAGTAATACATTTTTGAAGGAGCAAAAAAGGAAGTGCTAAGCAAAACACAATACCAACGTTGTCAAATGTTGGCAAATTTGCAAGCACCAACGATGTCAACTACAGGAAATATGACTGTGAGAAAGAAATGTGCCTGTTTAAGCGATGATAATTAACCGCATGACCAATAAAATTGTGAAATGCTTATGGAAAATAAACAAACAACAATTCAACAAAGCGGAATGTAGCAGAGAAGTAACTGAAGGTGGCTCTGAAACTGCTGCTTAAAATAATTTGCCGACTAAAATAAAATAAACACATAGAGTTGGCGAAAATTTGTATGTTATGCTTTTAAAACTAAAATGCAAACTACAAATTGCTTAAGTTTTTACTACGTGTCCATTTTTAAAAGACGGCTGCTGTATGATGCCGCTTCCATTTCAATTTAGCGCCATATAAACAAACATAAACAACACAGCTGCTCTGCACAAGTGGTCTAAATGAAAACGATTCGAAAACGATTCGAAGTGGATTCGAACTTGGTCGAAATCTAGAACACCATTTGTCGGAATGCACTCGTTATGACTTTTCAAAACGAGTCGAAATCTAGAACAGGCCTGATTACTTAAAATTAATTTCGCAAACATGGACTAGAACATAGTTAATAATAATCTTATCAAGTCGTTTTTATTTAACTTTTTTATCTAGCTTTAAAACCTATCGAAAAATTTATAAATATCAGACATATTTCAAAATACTAACCAAAATATCACTTGCACACGAATGGGCTCAATATGACACTTTTAAAAAATAAATATTGGTGCACTTTTTCTTGGAAGGAATGTCTGCACCGGAGCCCGTTTTTCGGACACCACACGACTGATTTAAATTGTCAAAATTTGTACAAATACAGCGCCATCTATTGGCAACTAGCGCTGTCAACAGATGGTCACCGTATGGCTCGACAAGCTGATTAAATAAATGGTTTAAAAAATACCAAATGGAGAAGAAGAGGAATTATGTGCGCCTCTGACACATTGGACTAGAGTAAATAAAATATCGAACGCATTATAAAAATAAGTTTTTGCTGTTAAAGCGACCAAATTTTCAATTAAGTTTTTTTTTTAAAGTAAATAAAGAGTTATTGATAATTTTAAAGTTTAATAATAGTTGTTGAAGCAGCTGCGACCGAACACGACTCACATACATACACTCAGTACACAAAAGATGGACGAAACAAATGAACATATAGGCGGAGTGAATGAAAATTTTGGAAATTTTCACTAAAAGATTTTACTTATTTAGCTACGTTTTCTAATCGTTATTAAGGCAAAAAAACATTTCAAAATCAGTGAAAACTGAAAAAAAATTGTGAAAGTTCGATTATTTACACTAACACTAATGTCTAGATGCTCGAGAAAGGAGGACATAATTCTCTGTTCAGCATCGGACAAAGAACACAGTGAGTGCAAAAGTGAAACACGCAAAAAATATACAGAAAATTTAAGAGAAACCAACAGATTTCTTTTGAGTGGAACAAATCTTGGAACTAAACTCAGATTGCTTAGGCAATTTGACAAATCATAAAACAAACTGACGTGGATTGTTTATATTTTGTAATAACCTTTAAAAGTGCAATTGCGTCGTGGTTACTTCTACCATGACCATAAAACCTGTGGCCAGCGCCAAACGCGTCTCCGGCAATGTCGTTGACGCTGATAAAAAGGAGGGACACGTCAATGGTCAGGTGGTTGTCGAGCAATCGGTTGTGAATCAAACGCATCCTCATCGAAATGTAGTTATTGATGGACATGGGCAGGTGAGTATTTGGTACTGTAACAATACTGTGAGATTAACTCTTATTGTGCATGTTTTATAGAGCCCACAGCGTCGTGGAGAGGTTTACGACGAATTGTCGCGTTCACATCGTTGCAGTCCACATAAGAGGTGAGAAAAGATTTGTCTTTTGCAACTAATTATTGATTTATTTCCCTGGAAGGGACCTGAAAGTTATTATAAGCTCAAAGTGTTGTTATACCCACTAACTCCACTATCCTTGTGATTGCGATAATCCTTTCACGTTGTACCAAAAGTGCAAGAGTATTGTAGATTCAGCAGAAGGCAAGCTGAATATTTATATTTTATACGAAAATATCATGTTCATCTGTCCTTGCGAATGAATACTTATATTTTGGAAACCATAAAAGCTGTTGTAACAATATCCGTACGCAGGTCTGTCGATAAATTGACCATACGGAAAAATTTCGCTACTTCAATAATAATACTGAGAAAAAAGTATAAAATTTTGAATGAATTTCATAAAACATTCGTCTTTTTACTTTTTTTTAGTGGTAGTGGGTGCTGAGTAACGCACTGTCGAGCACATCCCAGATCGATTCAATCTTTTTTGTAGTTCATCTTGCAGTCTCCTATTCATAGTTCATCTAACATAATCCAACTGATATATAAAGTAATTAAAGATTTTCAATCTTTATTACGGCACCGTTGATCTTTAATACATACTTATACCTACTGGTTCACCTCTGTTGCAGCTCTCGCTCAAAACGTCGTGAACACCATGACAGCCATGCACATCATCATAAACGTGACCGGCTGGAGCGTGAGAAACTCAACCACAATCATACAGCTGTTGTATCAAATGTTACTGGAGTGACGAGTAAGTGCAGCAGTCCTCATGCGGTAGCTGCCACAGCTGCTGTTACAGTTGTGGGCAATAACAGCCCATCTAACGTTGGTCGCAAGTCGCCTGAGCATATGGGTCTTGGCTGTGCCAATGCGGCCAAAACACAGGCTCCAACAGCACAACCAACTGCCACTGCAAATCTGTTAAAAGCCGTCGAGGACACTTTCTCTGGCTACAACAGCGGTGACGAGCACCTACAGCCAAAGGAGCGCGCTATATCGGCAGAGGAGTGGCAGCGTCGTGATGAGGAGTTCGCTAAATGTATGGAGCAGCGTGGCTACGAACTTAAGCCTGTGGAGGAAGACGGTGCGTGCTTGTTTCGTTCTATATCACTACAGATCTATGGTGATGAGGATATGCACGACGTCATACGTCAGCACACTATGGACTATGTTGTAAGTTCTTAAAGTAAAGCATGTATTGCACATGATTTCATTCAACAGGCTTTCCTTCCAGCATGAAAATCGCGAGTACTTTAGTCAATTTGTTACAGAGGATATCAATGGCTATATTAAACGTAAACGGGCTCGGGATGCACACGGCAACCATATTGAAGTTCAAGCTATATCAGAGATCTACAGTCGCACCGTTGAAGTTTACTGCTATCAATCGAGTAAGTTTAATGCTTTCTGTAAGTTTCATATGAAACAACTCTATTTTTTAGCGCCCATAAACATATTTAGCTCGGAGCAGTCGCAGGCGGGCTATCCGCCTTTGCGTCTTTCATACCAGCGAGGCTCCCATTACAACGCTATTTTGGACCCATATAATGCAACCGTAGGTGTGGGTTTGGGTTTAGCTGGTTATAAACCCGAAATTCAAACCAAGGAGGCAGTGCGTCTTAGCGAGCAGCTTGAGATTGAGCAAGTAAGTCGTTACACACCTATTGGCTAGCGTCAGCTCAATAATCATTTAACCATTTCCAACAGACTATGTTCGAGGATAAACTAAAGACCACAGACTGGGAGGCCACGAATGAAGCCATAGAGGAGCAAATCGCGCGAGAATCGTATCTGCAGTGGTGCCGAGACAACATGCAGCGTTCACGTACCACAACAACCGGCAGCTCTGCCACATCCTCAACCGTGACATCTGCCGAGGCCCTAACAGACTCTGACGCCTCACCTTCCAAGTACTCTGTGTTGCAGCGCAATAACAGCGTCAGCGGCAACAACGGCAATAGCACCAATAACGCGGCTTCTTCTTTGGCCAGTGGTAGCAGTGGTGGCACAACCATCGGTGCTGCTTCGGCGTTTGCTCTTTCACCAAAAACACTGAGTCAGTTTGCACACAAATTACCCTCGGATGTTAACGAGCTTGGGTACGACAGTGATGCTACAGATATGAGCAGTACAAGTTCGGTTGGGCATTGTGGTGGCAATTCATCACCAACAGCAGGAGCAGGGCAACGCAGTAAAACGGCCAAGCCACAGCGACGCAGCAATAACTTACGCAATAGTAAAAAACGACGTCACGAGCGAGAAGCAGCTGGAAATGCAAGCGTTGGGAAAAGGTAAGTTAAAATTATGTGCATGGAACAAAGTAAGAATTACGAATTACATTTAAAATGAGTATAAGAATCAGCCCTAATCTTTCTGTTATGTTGCAGCACGGACACTCCGCTTCGAAAGAGTCCCAAACGAGACTCGCCTGTGACAGGTTCCGGGCAGCAGAGCAGCCGCGGTAACACTCCAGACGCTGAGCAACAACCATGCACTTCAAAGCAATCGCATACGCCTGAAAAGCGAAACGATGCTCAGTCCCAATCGAAGTTGGCACCCAAGCAAAATTGTTCGAGCTTCTACCAGGAATTGCTTGAAGCCTCCTATGCAAATGACGGTAAGTGTGTGGATTGTGAGGTTGATGTGTTTTAGATAATATTTAAAATTTGGTTTTTATTTTAGGCATTAACGAGAATGAAATGCTGCAACGAGCTATACAAATGTCCACACGTGATTACATGGAGGATCAACAGCGCAAGTATCTTTATAGACCATAAATGGCGTGTGGACTACTCCTCATTATAGTTTGTATAGTAAATACATTTTCTCTTCGACACGAAACAGAATATAAACCAAAAAACAAGCACACACAAATCCGAAATCATGTTTATGCACAAGGGGACTTGCTCCAGTTGAAAGCTTTTACATTTAAAGATTTGATCCCGTTGGATATTGGTTTAAAAGGAAGAGAAAAACCTCTATGGCCAACATATTGGATACTGAATCGTTCATATAATTTGAACTCGCAAAATTAAACTTTGCAATGTCCGTGTACAAGCAAAATTTGCTGTAAATCTCCAGTAAGATTTGGGGCATTCAAACCCGATTTTATGCAGTAACGCTATGAAATTTCCTTCTTCCTATCATATGCAAATATTATGTATAATTAACGCAAATTTTGTAATATTTTACTTTAAGCTTAGATTTGTACGCGTGGTAATATAAAAAAAATTAAATTCACACATATACAAACACTTATATAAACATATTATATTTTCACATGCTTAATAATTCTAAAGATTATTTAATTAAATATAATAAATGGTGCATATTAACTATAACTTACAAATATCCTTAAAAATAAAATACATGTGTACTAAAAATATCCATCACTTTTTTTAGTACACCATGTTTGTCTGCAATTACCTAGGCTGTATGAAATAGGTGAGGTAAAATTAGATATAAACTAACCTGCTTAGAAAACTCAACCATTTGCATGAACGATTTTTTTCGGCCCCAATTTTATTTACAAGTTAGTCAAATGTTTCAATTCTGCATGTATATTACAAATAGTTTTGTGCATTAACAATAATAAAATCATTATCATCATTGACTTGGTTATCGACGACAATTTCGTTGCTTCAGGTTAACAATTGATTGATCACCTGTTCCCACGTAAAATATCTTCGAAATAAAAACACAAAAGTGGAGCTTACTATAAACATCGAAAATATCAATTTCTCAATGTGATTCACTTGTAAATGCTATGGAAAAGATGATAGTTACACCCAGAACCATATGTAGACAGTATATTACATTTTTCGCATGAACACCCCTTGCTAGTAAAAGGAAAATAGAAATGAATCGTGGTGACATATTTACACGTAATTTAATAGGTATCGTTTTTTATGCGTGTGTAGCAAAAAGATATACATAAAATAGTTCTTATATCTAAATTGCATTTTTAGTATTAAGTTGTACGTACATTCATTTACAGGAAGTCATACTCGTACATTAAATACCTAAGGATTGATTCTTTATACAATATAAAAACACATTTCACTAAATTATGCCATTCGCATAAAAATGATTTCATCCTTTGGGAATTTTCTCGGGATACCCAAATAACTCTTATTCATTTAGGTGAAATTAGTGTACAAAAAATTAAGTAATTTTCTTTCTCAGTCATAACCCTAGTAAGAAAATTATAGGCAATGGGCGGCCGCAGATATTTTAAAATACAAAATATAATTATTTATAAAATTAAATAGTAATAATAAACGCTTATTGCACACATAACTAGAAGACCCATTCAGATCTTAAAAAATCACATTTTTGCCGGTAAAATGTATTTTAAAAATATTAAAAAATAATTGTCCAAATCTTATTAGGGCTCCGTTTTTTAAATTTATCACTTCAATGTGCTATCCTTTCCTAAGGATAAAATTAATTAGTTTTAAATATAAATGGGCAAACGGATTAAAAAAAAATATTTTTTGGCTATTTCTGATTTGGTTTTGTAGTTATTTAATAATCTGTATGGTATCGATATTTATCCGATTTGTGAGAGTCAATTAAATATTGTTGATCGAGAGTTTTTATGCTTGGGTCGAAAGATTAATTTGTTTTAACAGCTGATAGCTTGTTTTGCAAATGGGTGGGAAATTTCGAATTTTGATTTAACTGACTTTACAAAAATCATTTGGCTAATTTAGCATTTGTTGTTGTTGCTGTTGTTGCTGCTGGGACGCGGTCTGTTGTTGTTGCTGTGTCTGCTGCTGGCTGACTACTACGTGATGTTGCTGTTGTTGTTGCTGCTGCTGTTGTTGGTGTTGCAACTGCACCTGTTGTTGTTGTACGTTGGCTTGCTGTTGCTGTTGCTGCAATTGTTGTTGCTGCTGGTTCGCATGTTGTACGGCCGTAATAGTCGCAGCAGTAACCACCGGCTGCAGCATGCTCGTTCCGTTCTCGCGGCGCACGTGGCTGTTCAGTTCAGCTTTAACGCGTCGTGCTATATGGGAACGCGTGTGTTTGCGTAGGTGATCCTTGCGGTAGAAACCTTTGCCGCACTCTTGGCACTGGTGCCGCTTCTCTCCTGAGTGTATAACAAAGTGCAGGCTGAGCTGTTCCTTGCGCTTGAAGGCCTTGAGGCAGACGGTGCAGATATAGGGGCGCTCGGGATTATGTGACTGTTTATGACGTGTCAGATGATCCTTGCGCTTGAGTGAGGCTTGACAAATGTCACAAACATAGCGTCGCTCAAGGTTATGACCCACTAAATGAACTTCAAGAAGCTCGGGCTCTGGATACGCCACATGGCATTCAGGGCACATATAAAGCGGGCTACCATCCAGAGCTGTGCCCAGGCGTATTTCTCCCGGGCGCAGTTTTGGCTTACGGTCTTTTGGCCTCTTTTTACGCTTTTTTTTCTTTGTGGTGGTGACTGCAGAGGAACTACCTCCTGCCGTTGCCACATCTTCGACAACTGTTGGCAACTGTTGCTGCTGCACTAGCAGAGCTGCTTGTTGCTGTGGTTGTTGTTGTTGCATTGGCTGTTGCTCTTGTTGAGGTATTGTTATGGTTGTGGTGCCGATAGTATTAATGCCTATGGCTGGTCCCGTTTGCACCTGCAGTACCTGCAATATGGCAACAATGGCACAAGTGGATTACATAAAACTAAGACAAGCAAAAAGAGTTCAATGGTATAATGGATAAAAGTATTTTATACAGGGGTGCCACAGAAAACCAATTCGATTTCAATTCCAATTCTTGGTGCCACAGACATGGCTAACAAGGGTTTTAAAAAAACCAATTTAATTCAATTTCGATACAATTTCAATTCTTGGTGCCACATACATGACTATGAGCGCTTTTAAAACCGTTGTTAGCCATGTCTGTGGCACCAAGAATTGCAATTGCATCGAAATTGAATCGAATCGGTTTTCTGTGGCACCCCTGATATGTTTGTTTTTGCGTGTCATAGGAATGAGTATAGACGAATCTCATTTTGTTATTGGCGTCTATTAGATAAAGGATTCTTTATGTCATGTATGCATGTCCATTTTATTGAACATTCTTCTTGCGATGGACTTTATTAAACTTACGACATTCGGCTGATTCTCCTTTTTGATCGTTTCGGCTGAGTATTTGAGAAAATGGTGCAATGACAGTGGCAGCGTGTTGGCTGGAAGATGCGAGAGGTAGTCTGCGACGGTGGTGCCTGGCGTTAGTGTTTGCCAGGAGGTATTCTGGAGCACTGCAATAATTTACAACGTGTTTTATGAACGTTGATGGATGGATAATTATTCTTCATACCTTGTTGCTGTAATATCGCATTACACAAGTCCTGTGTCAGTTCTTGAGGTGCTACCTGTTGCTGTTGAAGCTGCTGTTGCTGCTGCTGTTGTTGCTGCTGCTGCTGACCGGAGGTGCTAGCCTGAAGTGAGTCTGCTGCTCCCGCACTGGTGTTTGCCGTATACGTCAGCGTGGCGCTAGGCAGTGCTGCGTACTGCTGTTGCTGCTGCGGTGCATTGGCGCTCGCCACTGTTACCAAATGACCATTATACTTATCGTTTTGAGCCGCATCGTCTTGGCTACTTCGAAACTTGTTGCCACTGCTGCCGCTCTGATTACCGGGCATGGTAACCACTGCTGACATAGCCGGCTGATTGAAATGCGCCATGCCCACGCTTGTTGTGGCCTGTTGCTGTTGGTAGCGATTGTTTCCTCCGCCGGCATCTTGCTGCTGTTGTTGTTGGTTGTTGGTCGCAGTGACAGTGACATCAGCAACGGCAGCAGTAACAGGAGCAGTGGTAGTTGTGAACTGGGGCAAGCCGGGTATGGATCCGGGAAATGTGTTGCCAAAAGGAGTGAAGTTCATTGTGTTTTCGTTGCTTGGCTCGGTGGAATCGGTTTACTGTTAGATTTGTGCCTCGGATAAAGGAACTGTAAATAAAATAATGTAAAGTTTAGATGGTGTTATAATGCTAACGCATGTAAATACCCCACAACATATGTAGGTATACCCATAGCACAACTATAAATCGATCAAGGTGGTTATACTACGTATAAAAAAGCAAGGTTTCAGATTAGATAATTTGAACCACAACTGTACAAACTGGGTAAGGTGACCTTTGATCTAAGCGTCTCTGAGATCAATATGCAAACATGCTCATATGGAAGGACAGACGAGATGACTCAATCGATTCCCAAGATAATGGTAAGAATAGGTGGTCTACCATTCCTGCTTGCACACAAATAACAATGGGTAAAAATCAAAAATATATCGGATGCTTAAATATCACTTCTTATGTTAAGTATAGCAGACGCATTGTGTTTACTTTTTTAATGCATTTAGGGTCGTTTTTAATTCGCGATTCTTTTTCTGAAATACTATATTCCAAATGCGAAATACTTTTGTTTCAGAATATCTTACCAAATTTAAAAAAGGAGTAATATCTAAAATTGTTTCTTTGAATGAAAAGTGAAAACATCGTGGTCCTTGTTTGTATTTTTATTGTTGCTTCACGTAAACACGCACACACGCACAGACACAGAATTATGGTGAAAACTGTCGACCTCTCTCAGAGAGTGACAAACCAATTACTGCTCTCTCGCTCTGGCTGCCTCTCTGCGACAAAGTCACGAGTTACGGTAAAGTTACTTAGTATGGCGGCATAACGGCACATTGAGATTAGGTTAGAGTTGACTGCAATGCGTATGTGTATGTGTGAGTTTTAGTAGGTGTGCGTTTAATGTTAAATAAATATATTTCTAGTTAACAAATTTAAAAAGTTGTCTTAAATTGTTAAAGGATTAAAAGTTCTTTGTGCTACAATTACCGGAGAGAAAGCTTAAAAACCCAATGGAGAGAAGAAAAACGAGAGAGAGTTTTTTGTGATTTGTATGCCAAAGCGGCAACGTTAGCCACCATATCGATTTTCACTAAGTACGCAAATTAGTTTGCCGTTTAATTGACAAAAAGAGAGAGAGAGAGAAAGACATTCACATTCACACCCGCACACACAACCACTCATACACAAACCACACCAATACATGGATGGAGGATGTGAGGACACAATACGGTAAGTTTTTATTATTTATCTAAATCTGAAAATAAATTCAATAATAAAACTTATCGCCGCCTAAGTGAAATGCTTTCACTTTGAGCACGCTTTACACATTCCTTTATATTTCGTGTGTTATGTACTAAGCACTTATGTAGACTTATTGCCCCCATCCTATGCACTGCGTACATGTTGGACGTTTGGAGGCCGCGCGCGAACCTGTGACACAATAAAATGTCAGAAAGATGAAAACCGGCGCATTTTCACAAAAAAAAAATACATAAATAAAAACTCCTATGCCGATCGGGTGCGAATGTGAAAACGCAAACAATGTATTTTCTCTTTTCCTTTTGTATCTTTTGGTTTTTTGGATTTTCACTACGCGTCACACATACACACCCAGGCGAGTACGGCAAGGACGAGAACGCCGCCGCCGCAGCCTCGAGAGCCTTTCGCCTGCGAAGCTTGCTTAAAAAAATGCAATGAAAACAAAACAAAAAAAAAAGACACCAGATTGTAAATCTGATTGGGTCGTGGTTTGGTGGCTACCGTTGCAATGTTTGCGCTGACGTCGCGGCGACTGCTGCAGTCCGTAGTCGTGCGCCTGCATCGACATGACCCCACACCAGTGCACGTTGTTGTCTGAGCCTCTTACAATTCACAGTGCGTGTGTAAGTGTGAGTGTGAAGCCGACGCTGCCGCTTCCACGACAGGTCCTTACGGCGTGTAAGTTTGGTACTGACCCGCCGCCATGGCGTTCACTCCAACTTCTCCTTCGGATTCGCATGAGTACGAGACACAAGCTTCGTGTCGGGCAGCGTGAGTGCCAACACTGTGTGTGTTGGTGTGCATTCGTGAGCGCGAGAGTATAAAATGCATGTTATTCTCTTTTTTAAGTCGATGAATCGGCGCCAAATTAAGCAAATGCTGCTGCGTCTGCAGCAAGTAGAAATTGAGTAAATCATCGTACTATAAATATTGACAGTCTATTAATAGTGGCTCAAGCTCTTGAATACGATTTCAAAATTATACCAAACTATTTCAAAAGCTCCTTTATGATTGTTGTCGTTTTAAGTCAAACATGTCGACCCATTCTCAGAGCCGGTATCTACTAAAGGATCCCAATTTTACGTTTTAAAGTAATTTTTAAATACTTTAACTAGGAACGAAAAATGTTGGTCGAATTGACCTGGTCCGAACCATATTGAATTTTTGTAGCTATACTGTCTGTGTAACATTTTACATTATCATTAGCATATAAAATTCTCTTGAAACTGATGATTAGGCTTATCAAAGAACATAGAACTACATTTGTTCTATATTGTATGGCTTTTGAAAATTTTGATATAATTGTCGTATAATTGTCAATTCAAAAATATCGAATCAATTCTTGGGAAGTTCTTTCAAATGAAATTTAAATTTTTACTTAAATAAAGTTTTGTTTTTTTTATACATATTTAATTAATTAATTTGTTAATAATAAGAAAACTAAGCTGAATATGTATGTATATATTATTGTACTCTCTTTTATCAATGGGCGTATTATGAAAGGCTATTTTTAAAAAGGCACACATTTTTGAACATTGAACGTAAATATTTGATGAGTCTTCTCAACAACTTTTCATTCGATGTATTTTATTATGTAGCCTATGGATCAAATGTGTGTAACAGACAGAAGGAATTGTGAAAACCCATAAGATTATTGTGCCAAAAGAAGATGGAAAACATGTCACAACTAAGAGAATCAATATTAATAATATTTGCATAAACGGATAGTTTATGCAATTTTAATTCCGCTTACGATATTTTCTCACAAATAAGAGTAGATGATCATTTCACGATAACTGTGGTTATTTAAAAAAAAAATTGCTGACACTAAAGTCGGCCTCGACCCGCTACCATCGTAACAAACAAATTGGTTCTTAAAATCGTTCTTTTGGATAAAATTTAGATAAAATGGTATATTAATAAAAATATACTGCTCTTGACTAACTAACGCATCCCAAACAGTGCGAAGATGAATTTTCGGATGTTCAAATCCAATTTGCCCTTCATGTTTGATGTTCACATCAAAAAGAGCCATTTTTGAAATTTAATTTTGTAAGAAAAATTTATGTAAAGTACATTTCACATCTTGTAATTTCCTGAATAATTAAAAAGGTTAAAGTGATTTTCGAAAGGGTGTGCAACTGGTCATGAATTACTAAGTAGGTATATACAATACTATATACATATCTTTATTTTTACGAATCAGTATCAATTCGTTCTACTGAATGCTGAAATAGGTACCGGTCACGGTGTATACTTGACTCCAAAGTTATATGAAAGACAGTTTTTCATTGTACAATGAATGGCTGCGTATTATTTTTGCTTTTGAATCTGTGGGGACTTATTAACGTGATATGCGATGAAAGCGGTGAATAGTTGTGAATTTTTACATCTCAAAAATTATTGGGTTAATAATAATATACAAATCGAGTATACTCCTCATAGATTCCTATTATGAAGTAGTGGGCATGGATTGTAAGCCTAACGAAGTAGTCAGTTGCCTACTAATCAAATGCCAGACCGGCAGGTATTGTCCAGCTGAAAATTTTTGCTATAATCCTAAGTGTGTCTGTCGCAAAGGATACCGTCGAGTTCGTGGCGATTGTGTACAAAAACATGCGAAGAACTACTGGAGTGGCGATGAGTTAAACTTAGCACTACTTAAAAGGGATTTTGGTATTTCAAATGTAAAATGTTAATGTTTAATTTTTTACAATATATTAAATATACAAATATTCGGGTCATCAAAGAAGTGCTTAAACGTCTAGCTTTACGCACTCATCGGCATGGATATACTTTTTCATACAAATGTCGATTTTTATGCATATCCATGTGTATGTGTATTTGTAGGTTGCAAACTCGAGAATTCCCGCCACGAAATAACAATAACAAAGATGCTGCGTTGCTGACACTGAATCTACATGCCACTAGGCCAACAGTCATCGAAATCAGGCCACACACATAAAATGCAGCGCTGATATTTGCAACCCATTCTGAAGTTCAGTCTCAATGCTGCCTCATATGGCTGGCTGAGTACGTGTTCCTACCAAATATACCCGAACCAATTTATACCAATACCAACATGATGCCCAAAGTAAACCACAGATGCAGAGGTAAATGCACTCGGGCTCAGGCTCAGTTGCAATCACTGCAGGGTGGCTGGGTAAGAATCGTGTACATGACTTTGGTGGAGACAACACAAGGACGCATGAAAACCCACCCACACAGACACACACACAGACACACGCACCCATATCCATTTGTAAATGCATATGCACTCACATAGTATAGAAGAAGTGTGAGTGAAGTGCAACCCATCCGTGAGCTCAGTGTTTGGCTGCGTATGGACAAATATACAGACGGACAAGTATACGCGGCTTCGGTCACACACATTGCATCATCGGCGCTGCCGTCGAAACGAGAAAGCAAATCCAATACTTCAACCAGCGAGCAAGTCTCGCGTTGCATGCTGGTCAACCGCCCCATCCGAATGTGTTACAAGTGGCAGGCAAAGTGCCACGACGACGACGCCGTCAACGACGACAGCAGGACAATGGTGACGATGATGATGATGATAATGCAGTGCGATGATGTTGGTTTTGGTGGCTTCATTGACAATACCAGGTCGTTCAGTCGAATGGGTGTCGGGTAAAGAAGTTACACTGAGGCTGAGTGGAAGTTGCAGTCGCGCCCGTAGCTTGTTTATCGCTCGTTGCCGTAGCCGTGCCTGCTGTCGTCGTGGTTCCTCTTTCTGGCCATGTGGCATGAAAGTGAAATTGAGCCACACGGCAACGCAGTCGCCGAAACGCTATGACCGTGGCCGTGGTCATGGTCAAAGTCGTGATATGCAAACACACGCATACTCACGCATACACAGCTATGCTCGTACACGCATAAATTTGGAAACGCAGACAAATGCGTGTCGGTATGTCTTTCTTCGAGGGTAATATTGATGTCGATGTCGGGGTTAATAGGACGCGTGAGTAATAAAATTGCAGGCATTTCATAATTATGAAAAATCGTAAACCAAATAAATTCATAGATTGCGTATTTGGATTTTGGACATTAAACTACCAATGTTACTTTAAAACTTTAAAAAATCAACTGTTCTCGGACCTGAAAACCTTTGTACTTCAAAGCAAAAAAATTATTTAGATCTGTTACGGTTAAGTGGTAGGATTATATTGGATTCTTTTATATGTTTCGAGGAGCATCCATTTTCGACGGGTATGCTTGGAACCAAACCAACTGTGGTGGGCCACCCTATAGTTATATGGTTTTCACATCGATTGTTAATTACCTAGTATTCGTAGCTCTTGCATTTTGCATAATCCACGAATTTTTCGGGCGACTGAAAGTTTTTAATTCTATCATCATGCCATCTTTTGGTATGCTTCCTTAAAGCTCACAATTCGGAACATACCCATCCAAAGGGGCGACACATTACAAGTTGAAAACTACTCACTCACCACAACACCATATTTGCACGTGTATTCCAATTAGCCATCAACAATTTGCGAAGCCATTGGACCCGTTGTACCAAACTATAATTTGGTATATCCAATAGCCCAGTTTTTTAAAAAAATATGTATATTGCAATAATAAATGAATAGCAATTAGCAAACAAACTGAGAAATGGCCTAACCTATAATAGCTGTTAATAGCCATTTGGCCTGTCTTAGGACTTTATGAGTTCGACCTTGTACGACGTATGCAAATTTTACCACCACTGCGCTTCCTTTTGTGCTTGTATCCGACTTTACAAGCACAGAAGAGTTCCTCACATTCGTGGCATTGGTGGACGCAGGCTTTTTGACCTATGCAGGCTGGTTCCTGGTTGCGACCACATCCTACAAGACAATTGCAACGGTATTCTCCCAATTTTGTTGCTTCATAATTTCAACTTACTGATTTCAGTTCGCAAAGAGTCACCGATTGCAATATAGTACATCAAAGCAGCAAAAATAAAGCAGGGTGACATCTTGTATTTGCAATAATTTATTTCAATTGTTTTGAACTATTCCGATACTGATACAAAACTTCCAGAACGGATTGTCAATTTCATACTAGTCAAGTTTATACACTGCTCTTAGGGTAGAGTTATAACATTATTTTCATACGATGGGTGACTTTTGTAAGATTTTAGACCAATAGCAATCTATTCTCCTATATATTGTTCCCACACTTTCAAGCAGACTAGGGGTCTCCATCATCTGCTCTGCACGTTTAAGAGTTTTTTTGTGGCACATCGCGATAATAATATTCCCATCGTTTTTCTTATTTTCCACAGCTTGCATCGGATTGTAAATGCTACAGTCATGAGATCTTTAAAAGCTAAATTTGGACTCATAAATGTGTATTTTTCCCATAAGGTACAAAAATTTTCTTTAGTTTACATGATCGCTGCGGCAAAAAGGAAATTATATTGCAGATGACTTAGAGATAGCCTGTATATGACTTAAATACTCAAGCACTGAAACATCTCTATGGGAGATCTATAAGCTGGCGTACGTTCAAGTCGGACGCGGAGGACATTGGGACTGTACCATCAAATGGCATAAAGATATTTATTTCACAAATTGGGCTACAATATTTTCATAAACAACCGATCCGTCCTTTGCGGGCTATATACAGTCAACCGAGCTGGATCAAATTTGGTACAGCGCTTGGGAACTCTAAAACACTTAAACCGAATATCAAATTTGCTACGATAACAAACGAATTATTTATCTAAAAACTTTTTGTTTTTTTCGCCTAATATAACCCCTATATAAAAATATTTAATATTAAATTAAATAATTTTTTCTGAAAATTTGATTGCTCTAGCTCTTATCATCTCTGAGATCTAGGCGTTAGAGACGGACTTCTCTTGTCACCCTGATCATACTTTAGGTAACTTAGGACGGTGTCTTCTGTATGTTACATACATTTTTGGCTTGAACAAACTTAATATACCCTTGGTACCATACGGTACAGGGTATATAAACAATATTATCTTATCTCTTACCATTTCTAATCACTCTGATATTTTTGACGAACTCCGACCTCTTATTCCGTATTTTATATACATTTTCTATTCCGCTTTGGATGATAGTGGCGCCTTCAAAAATTTTCATTTGTGAGAAAAAGTAGCCTGCATATAACAGTCACCTTTTGGTAAACTTTCCAGTTCTCAAGCTCTTATATTCTTAGACGTTGATGCTGATCAAGAATATCGAACTTTGAACCTTTATGGCAGGGTATAAAAAAATATAAAAATATAAAATATAATCTTTGTTGCCAATCTTAAATAATTTATGGTGAGTTTTAGAGAGTAATATTTTTTTAAGAAACATATTGATTTGGGATACCTTCCTACGTTATCACTATCTAAAGAACTACTCAAGTGTTCTAAACGATATCTTTGTTTTTTCTTTAAACCTGTTTGTTAAGTTGGGATTATTCAGCCTCAATGATTGTTCGATTGGTAGGAATTAAATTCACTTAGACTAAGTTTGGTACTTGCTAATATGCTCTTACTCACATATATCTAGGTTTTAGAGTCTTGGAAACGCATCGAAACCAAAAAACATTTCATAAACAATCGCTATACGCACATTATTTTTGCGAAAGTAAAAACGCGGCGTGTTTTCCAGACCCAGACAGTCGCATACAAACACTCTAGGATGGATATATTTATAAGCACACGTACACACACGGGGAGGAAGGGAATACGGTTCGTATGCGCGATGCAACTGCAAACTGTGTATGAATGACGTAGTGTCGGTGTTGACGTTTTAACATAAACTGATTGAAAGTGCCGGCCCGGCTTAATGTCGGTCTATTGACCGGCGCCTAAAACCGTGTAGAGTTTGGTGACGAGGCCGATGTTGATGCTGTGTCCTGATGGTGATGCCGAAAAGCGTAAATGTTTGGCAGACACACACGCACACACAGACATTAATACAGATACAGATACACAGATACAATTATTTGCTCTTTAATATGCCGACACAGGGATTGCCGACAAACGCACACACTCACACTTGCACTAGCCAACACATATACATATACGCTACGTATACGCACGCACTAGTATGTGATGGCACCTCGCTTTCGCTTTTGAGTTGTCGTTGTAGTTGTCTCGTTTGTTTAGTGCTCATTCGGCTCGCTCAGGTTTGGGGTTGTTGCGAGTGCGAGTGGGTGCGCGCTCTCTTGCTCTCTCTCTCTCTATCTCTCTCTCCCGCTCTCTACAACATTTGGTGAGTTTATCGGTTTCACTCTAGTGCGCTCTCACAGTTAGCAGTTTCAGTTCTGCCCGCGCCGGCAAGTATGCAACAGTTTTTTTTCTTCTAACAATAGATTTCTTTTCATCAACTTTAATGCATTAATAAAGTTTTTGAATCAATAATAATCTTCTCTCCAATTGTTAATAATTAAATATAATAGAAACTAAGAAACTACTATGCTGCATCTAAATTATATGCCACCACTGGTATATGAACATACTCATAGATACTTAACTTAGTCAAATAGCTTTTCAGTTTTTAAACAAGGTATTAACCCACTAGATGAGATTCATTCACTCTACTCTACTAGAGAAATATATCAATTTTTATTTTATTTTATTTTAGAAAATATATCAATACCAAAACTCCAATGAAATACACTACAGTTGCCTTTGCATATTTGTGCCAAGTGTTGCAGTCCCTAAACTAGTACAACAGCAACGAGTAAACAAGCCGGTAAATAAAAACTAAAGTTACCCAACAGAATTGCACTACCAAAAATTCTAAACAAGCCCAAATGCACACGACCCACAAACCATGCCAGATGCAGTCAGTCAGTCAGTCACCCACCCAACCCCTTGGCAGTGGCAGTGGCAAGGTCACATTGAATGAGTCCGAGCCGCTATCGCAAGAGGCACAGCACTAACCAGAAACTAAAACACTGTGCGTCACTAGAATAGTTGGGGAGAGCCAAGGTCCACAGCAGTCTGCAAAAGTGAGCGCCAAAAATTCATTCATAAAATACTAAAACGCGCTAAAATCTAAAATTCTAAACAAACCCCCCAGCGAACGCGTTGTGAAAAGTGCAGATATGAGACCTATTCGGATGATGTAGTGGGGGCTTCTGAAGGCAATGCGCTAAACGACATGGAACAGGAATCGGTGCAAGGTTGTCTGCACTGTTAGATTGGCTGCCTCCCAGTGTATCTCTGTCATGCAGACTCTTGTGAGGTGTGTGTGTTTTGTTTTTTGATGTGTGTGTGGACGGTTAGTGAGCAGTGAGTTGCATACACGTAAAAAGTAATCCTTATTTTGGATAAGTTGTAATCGTGGCTAAAACTTGGGATTGCCTGATGGCTTCTAAGTAGATAATTCCCTAAAATTTATGTGAGCCTAGACGATAGCTGCAACAGACCCTGAAAGTATGCAATGCACTCATGTTGGCAGGCATGTTTTGTACACAACTGTACCGGCGGCTAGTGTCTATGTAAATTTTATGATTTTGAATAGCCGCCGACGACAATTGCAAATCAAACTAAAAAGAGAGTCGGCAGACCACAAAAAATAAACCCACACAACCACACAATAATGATAAAATATAAATTTTATATAACTACTATATACTATATATGTATGTAGGTACATGCTTCGCATATACGTATATGTATGCGTATCTATGTAATGCAATTTATATAAATGAGTGCAAATATAAAAAAACCTATTCATTTATGTATATTTATATATGTATGTATAAAATTGCGGCACCCTAAGGCCAAGCGTGTGTGTGTGTGTGCATTTATATATGCAGTTGCATTCACACATGCATATATGTGTGGCGCCACTGTTTGTTAGTGTATAATGTGTGTGTGTGCGTGTGAGTGTGCGCAAATTGCAATATGCGTTTTTCTGCATGTTGTTATGCAAGGACGTAGTCTGCATAGCTCAAAAGGGTTGGGACTAAACCATGTTTATCTTCTAAATATTTATAGTTTCGTATAGCAAATTTGTTAATAACGAAAATGAATGCGACATATAGAGGGAGGCACTATAGCATATAAAAAAATTCTTCCTGCGCACCAAATTTTGGTTCCGATATATTCATAAACAAGCGAATATATATCCCATATAGGAATAAGTAAATAAACTTTATGTTGGTGACATAAGAAGGGATCTAAGAAGCATATTTTTTGGCACTCTTTGTACAAAGAGCTAGGAGGATGCTTATACCCTTAACGCTGAAAAGATACAGCCACAAATACTATTTATCAAAAATAATTGACGAATTTCAATGAAGACTAATGTGGAAATCGAAGAATTCAAAGGGGCAACGACTCTCGCTGTGACCTCCTGTCTAAGCCCTTGGTGTTGTGCGTCTGTGTGCATGTATGTACAAGTGTGGCACCTAACTACACTCGATGTGCAACAAACTCTACACAACAAAAAGGCTCGACAAAATGCAACCAAATGGCAAAAATTTTGCCAGTCTGGACAGGCTAGTGACAGCAACAACAACTGCAACATCAATTTGTTTAGTTTTTGTTGTTGCTGCTGGCTGCAGTTGCAATTGCAGGCATCCGGATTTGTGGATGTGGCAAGAGACCCACAAGTAACCGAGAAGGGGTAGAACCTAAGGGGATGGTAAGCGACTGGCTAGCCATAAAATGGCAAAAACAATTCATGAAACATTTTAGTTGCATTTTCTACTCGTTTTATATAGAATGGAAAATTGCATATGTATAGATACAAGTTTACACTCGTACATACGCGTATATTTATATACATAATCTAGCACATAGTAGAAATCCATGCCCTGCTGAGTACTCTCTCCACTACTAAAGGATCAGCATGAAATAAAATGCATAAAATAAATTTCATTTAAATTAAAATAAATAAATTTGCCTACTGGTTGGCAACCATATATGGTCTACACAAAAAATAAAGACTTAGACAAAACGCAGACACATCAATAAAAAGCCAGACATTTGGGATTTCAATTCCTAACTACTCTGTGTGTGTGTGTGTGTGTGTGTAAGGTTTAATTAAGATGATTCCTGTGCATTTTAATTGATTGCAAAGCATCTGAAGGACAAGTACCAAAAGTTTTACGAAAATCTTTCAAATTTTGAATTTAATAAAAAAGTTATATACAATAATACAAGTGTAGAATTTTATTTTTAAATTCAGATGATATATTGTTATTTAAGTAAGCATGCATTATTTATGTTGGAAAATCAAATTAAATTAAAAGAAATTAAGCTTAATTTTTGCACATCTAATGTCTTTATTACTTATTAAATAACTAGTGAGCTCGGCAGATGTTGTCCTGCCCAAACTTTTTGAATACTCCTAAAGTGAATAAACATCGTAAGATTCTCTAGTTAGTTTATCAGGATAAATATAAGATTTTAAGATTAGTTTGCAGCTCGATTCAAACTTGCACCATTATTTGTCGAATGTCGCGCTTTACGTGTCTGTCTTAACTGAATTCTTCACATTCATTGCGATCTTCACGTTCCTGGGCAGTACGATTAAATTGAAAACTAATTTGATTCGTTGCATTTCTTCCAATTAAAATACATCATGCATTGATCGACTAGGTGACGGCATCACCAATTGTCCTAATGCTTTAATATCCATCGCCAATTATAGATCTTCATATGAATTAAAGCCTCATTGCAAACTTTCGGCGTAAATTCCATCACTGGATTACGTTTTGCTTGACGTACTCAAAACAAAATATCTTCTAATAAATAATCTTGATATTCTATCCACAATTCAGGTGGATTTGATGGAAAACATGTTGCCAAAATAATCGCAAATAGAACATGTATTTTATATGGATGAGCAGCAATAGCAGCATCTGCTAAAGTTTGTTCCCAGTGCAAATCATTTTCCAACATATTAAATTTTTGACATGCCTCTCGATACGTTGCACACAATACGCCATTCACTGTTCTCAATGATTGAAATGATTTTGGACCTCGAACATTGATAAACAACAATACCAGTTCTTGTATATGTGGCAATATACACACAAAAACCGATATTCATAAAAATGTGTATATCTCAAGAGCCAATACACACAAACACATTGAAATAGGCTTAAAACCTCCGTATTATAAACCTCTAACCCACGTAAAACTCCAATTTGAAATTCATCGAAGCGTTCATGAGAACCTTCGTAACACGTAAAACCTGAGTTTCTTTTATATATATAGATCTGTAATATCGCTGTTTTAATTGTCGAAAATAATGCTACAAACTGTAGATACACTTGTGGCCTAGTAATGTACAAAAATGTTTGCTCTCTAACTGAAAATTTTTGAATTTATCATATCCTGCAAGTAAGAATACCATAAAATTATTTTTATTTAAAGGTATGGTTATGAGTAAAAATTACATATTAATAGTGTTTTAGTGTTTTGCACAAGTTTAATTCATAATAAAAGAAAGAAATATACTTTTAATATCAGTGAAACAGGCTTTATTGTATAGAAAATTTTATGACATTTCGGCCGCCACGGCAGAATTGGAACACCAATTTTCACAAACAGTAACATTCTAACATTATTCAGACCCCATCATCGATATTGAAGATATATAAACCAATGACTCCGCAATTCCATTAAGCGCACCAAACAGTAATTATCTGTGGATTTAATGGTGTTTCGACAAAAACTTGTAAGTTATCCTCACTCTAAATGCGACAATTCTGCTTACTTACGTACCCAATGAACCAAAAATGGGCCTCATTATTTCAATAAAAAATTTCAACAATTTGAAAGAGTTGCTCTAGTATAAGTTTATCCATCATGAAATGTCAAGCCAAATTCAATTGTCAGAAAAAGAAGTATTGTCAACTCAAGGTTGAGAACCTCTAAAAAAACACGCTGTACATACTCTAAGATGTTTTATAATGTTGAGGTGCTGGGTTTCTCAAATCGAGATGAAAGATGAAATCAATCAAAAAAGCTAGGATAAATTAAATTATTCCTCAAGGTGTATCTTATCGTCTAGTCCATCACATGCATTTACTTTTTGCATATAAGGTATTCCATTTTCGAAAACGCTTGTATACCTTTAATTATAATCGATTAGGAACTTCGTGATTTGTACGTAAAAGTAAAAAAGCCTTGTCATGCGAATTATACATTTCGCGGAGCTACCTATTTATATTTGAAATAAATGCAACAAACAATTTTAAGTAGATCATTCAAGAATCGCGTAATTATTTAAACGCTTCATTGATTTTATGCCGAAAAGCAGGACAATATTTTAAATAACTAAAACCCTAAAAGTTTAAACATTGTACTCACAATCGGTTTCTCGCGCACATTCTGTCTCTTATCCAAGTCTTTATGTACCTACTTATGATAAACTTAATTATACCTACATACAACCAAATTAATTTTAGCCACAGAAATATTTCAGGCAGAACGGAGTGTAAACAATAACACGTGCGTCCCTCCTTGGACTGAGCAAGACAATTGGGCCAGTTGGTTTGTAGAGAGTGAGCACAGAATAATCGACGCGGTGGCCACGACACCGAGGCAAACATTAACCAAACGGTGAACGGTTGCTGGTAAAATGGGAAACGTCCTCGACCTAGTTCAATGTCAATGTCATTGTGCCACATTATCGCCGACGATGGCATCAGGGGTGGTAGCAGTGGCAATGGCTACGGCAACAGAAACAGCAACAGCGACTGCGACGTCGTCCTTTTGGAAGCTTGGCCTTGGCTGGAGCGAAACGAGTACACGAAGGCCACGGCCACGAACATGAACATGGCTAAAGTAGTGCACGGCCTGGCAGCGCAGAGACAGGGCAGAAACAGAAGCTGAAACAGAGCAAGCCAGGTCGCTATATGCAGCCCACAAAAGGAGACAACAGCCACGTCGTTGGCGCTGACGTTGGCGAAGCTGCAGCGATGCATGCCAGGCGGTTGATGACGGTGGCGACAATATCCTTGCACTTGTGCGGGGCCACCCGGCGCATCAAAGGCCGCGAGGCTGAGTGCAACTCCCAACACATCCATCCATCCACACAAACACGCTGTGCCTCCTCGGCAGGCCCAAAACCACCAACCTCAACAGCAGCAACAATAACCCGACCTGCAGCCGCCGCCTTTGGCTGATGCGGCGATTGTTGGTTAGTGATGTGTTGTTGGGTGCAAAAACCCAGCATTGGACACCGAGTGAGTCTGAGCTCATGTAGGCTCACCCTTGTTCGCTGCCGTATTCGCGTTGTATTCAAAGCTGCAGTCAACCAACGCCAACGCCACCCCAACCTTCAGCATACGAGCACGGCCACCATTTGGCTTCATCATCGTTATCGTCGGCTACACCAACACAGAGCTACAACCCCATACTACCGATGCTTTGTGTGCTTTGGTTGCACTGGCCTTTTGTCGCACCCAAACTATGTATCCTTACATAGCGCTCTCTCTTTTTCTCTCTTGTAGGTAATAATTCTATCTTTTTCTCTCTCGGCTGTGTACGTTGTGTTTTTGATGGTCCCCAAGGGGGCACGTACACGTTAAGTCTCCATTGCATTGGAATGTACAATAAGAGTGCTGCTCGACCGTCCCATCTGGTGTGGGGGTGAAGTTTTCTTTCCGGCTTTGTATCGAATATTTGCACCACTTGCACTTTACTTTGTTCTCTGCGTGGTTGGCTCTCTTTCTCTCTCTCTATCTGTCTCTCTGTTTTGGGGAGCGTAATTTTGACATTTGAATTTGGAAATTCTCATGACACAACTACATACAAAGTAACATGTTACCGTGGTTTCATCACACATTGGCCCATCTTTAAAAAAACAAAACGCTCCTTTTAGAAATCCATATGCGATTGATATTAGCTGCGTTCAGCAGAACTGCGCTTGAGGCAGTTAACTGGAGTACCGCCTCATTTATTGTCCATTTCGCTTTAAATATAATATATCCTAAAATATACCCTGAATAATGTATATAACACCGGAATTTATCTAAAGTATGATCAGGGTGACTAGAGGTGTCTGTCCGTCCATCCATATGAACGCTCATATCTCAGAGATGGTAATAGCTAGAGAAAACAAACTTTTAGATTATATAATTATTATGCCATGGGAGACAAATTAATTTTTATTTTAATTCAGAAGACCTCGAGAAAAACAAAAGTTTTCACATGGATAATTCGTTTGCTTATAAAGCTATCGGAACAAAATTAGGCATTCGGAAGTTTTTCAAAGTTCCCCGGCACTATACCGAATTTTATCACATATATGTAGCTCCGTAGGGAAAAAACGTGTTTGCTTTGTATGTTTATGAGGACTTAGTAACCAAAGGGTCTACCAGGATAAGGTACTGGAAACTGCCCCCAGCGATTTTTAAAAAGTAATGATGAAGTTCGATACATATGGCAAATTAAAATTGTTGCTTATAACAATATTTGTTACTATTATTATTATTATTCCAAAATCTCTGCTTATCGTCAACACTTATCTAAACTCCATTGAATTGTAAGTATTACCGATTATTACCCTGTAAGTATTACCGATTGGATTGTGCATTTAACGCTTGTATGTCAGTGTCAAATTTATGTTTATAAAAAACTTTAGAAGTTTTCTCGAAAACTCGACACCCACACCATCCCCCTATCCTCGACAAATATATTCTATAAATTGAGCTCTATATTAAATGTTTATTTGGAAATTTCTAAAAAGTCATACATCAAAATTTTAAGAATATGGTTCCAATACGGTATTTACTATATATAGAAAAAGCAGCAGATTTTTTACTCTTTTCACTTTTATTTCTCTGAAGACACCAAGACTTGATATATTTGTTAACCCAAAAAGTTTTGCGAAAATGTCTCTAAATTCTAATTTATAATAACAATGGTTTTAATAAATATATTTTATACTTCATATATATAGCATGTATATTTCTTTGTATATAGTATATATGTTGAGAGTATATTTAAAGTACATAGACACTTATACAATTAAGTAACAATAGTATATATTGATTTAAATATATATATATATGTATATAGTTAGTATATGTGAATCAGAGGTACTTGCGTAGCAGCTCGAGGACTGCTGCCCAATCTACAATTGCTGAAGTCGACGTTGATCTTTCCGTTAAAATGGTGTTAATACTCCAATTGGGCTGGTTATCAGAGTATCAAGATTTCAACAGTTGTAATTTGCTTTTGCATTGTCTCTTGCATCATATCTTGAGTTTTTCTTTTATTTAATTGAAAATGGGAACGTAAGCATTTAAAATGCATCAGAAAAGGATCTCTAGTAATAGTTGTGCTTCTCTAAATGCAGCCGGATTTCTTGAATTTGTTGCATTGCTTTACCAAGCACTTTTCTTACGAGTGACTCTCCAAATCGTTAGTATCATCCTCGACTATAGGCTTCTTATCGTCACATTTGCGTCCTATGAAACGGTCTAAAACATTTCGCTTTGTATCCGCACCCAAGCCTAAGCTCATTCCGGCGCCTTTGAAGGAACCCCAATGCGGATGTCCTGCCTCGGAAGAGTTCATTAACATGGAATACGAAGAACAAGCTTCACCCTCTTTGCTGTGGTGTATGCCGTAGAAGAAATAAATAATCATGCCAATGGACACCCAAATAAAGAATCGCATCCAGGTCAAAGCGCTCAAGTGCACCATCAGCACAATGTTGCAGAAGATGCTTAGAGCAGGCACAAACGGAACTAGGGGCACTTTGAAGCTTAGACCACGCGTGTTTTGGTTATGCATCGCCATTACAATGACACAAGCACTGGCCGCAAATATTATAAACCCATAGATTAGTAGTGCCCACCAAGTTCCTGTGTAAAGCTCTGTCCAGGACATCTTTAGTTGCAAGCATATGGCAAAGCTCAGTATTATATAAAGCAGCACCGATACGGAGACTACGCTACCTGGTTCGAAGCGCCCCAGCAATGGTTCAAGCCAGCGAAATTGGGACTGCAGGCGCCCGGCCAAAGCACCTTCAATTAGATCACTGGTGGGTGACGCTGTGCCAATGCTGCTAGATTGTGACATATAATCGTCGTCGTCATCGTCTTCGGGAGTATCTGGAGCATAGACTGGAGTTTCAAGTCGAACCAGCGGTCGATAGCGCAGTATGATGACGCTTGCAGACACAATGGTATACGCCAGCAGCGTGCCAATAGACATGAATTCCACCAACTTGGCCAGATCGAAGACTAGTGCTAGTAGACCACTCAATAGACCAGAAATGGCCAAATTCAACATAGGTACCTGCGTGGTCGAGCTGACTTTTGCAAAGCAACTAAAAAGCAGTCCATCTGAGGCCATGGCATACATACAACGTGGCAGGGCGAACAACGAGCCTAGCAAGGTTGTTGTCATGCCACAGAGAGCGCCCACTGAGATGACGTATTTGGCCCAGGACAGATCCAGCTGACCAAAAGCCTCTGGTAGCGACGCAGCTGGATTTATTTCGCTTATCGGTATCATAAGCGTGAGCGCTGCGCTTACCAATATGTAGCCCACAGTTACGACGCAAAGCGATAGTATAGTAGCAATGGGTAAGGAAATGGAAGGATTCTTTGCCTCCTCACCGGAAGTGGCAATTGAGTCGAACCCAACAAAGGCGTAGAAACATGTGGCGGCGCCGGCTATAACACCTCCGAATCCATAAGGCAAAAAGCCTCCCTCAGACTCTGACCAGTTCTTGGCATCGGCGTACCAGAATCCCACGCAGATGACTAGTATCATTACACCAATGTTGACTAGAGTAAGCAGGCTGTTGAACATGGCTGTGGCCTTGACGCCACAACCAAGCGCAGCTGCATACACGATGCACACCAAACAGGCAAGAATATCCGGGTATTGAGCTAAGCCCGGCTCGTGCATACCACCGGTCAGGGCTAGAGTTGTGTTGCCAATCCAGCCGCCCAGCATTGAATCAACGTATCCGCTCCATGCTCGTGCCACGGAGGCAGCGCCCAGCATGTGCTCTAGCAAAATGTTCCAACCAATGACAAATGCCCAGAACTCACCCATAGAGATGTGAGTAAATGCATATGCAGAGCCAGCTTTGGGTACCCGAGTACCAAATTCTGCATAGCACAAGGCTGCCAACATGGAGACGAAACCTGCCAGCACAAAAGACAGTATAATGCCCGGTCCGGCCATTTCCTTAGCCACAGTTCCAGTAAGTACATAGATGCCAGCACCTACCATATGGCCAATACCTGCAGATTGCATATACAAAATGTATGAGTCTAGGTCGAGGAGTTAACTCTTTACCCCTACCACTTCAACCTACCAAGCAGTGTTATGTCGAAGGTGTTTAGACAACGATTTAATGGTGTTTCCATTACATCAACGGGTACTGGCTTGGTGCGATTCATTTTCGAACACAGGCCAGACACTATGTGTCCCAATATCGCGCGACGTGAGCTAGGCATAATTAAGTTTGAAATCCTTTTGCAGTGTCTTTTGTTACTGACTAAAATCAAGTTTTCTTAACCATATGCCACATAGCCCAGAGTTTCTGCTTCGAATTATTAACTGCACCCCGAAACTCGTTAACTATCAAATTTATTCTCGGTTAAAAGATTGTTTTAAAAAAATAAAAATTTATATAGAAACATAAATTATTTCGAATGAAGAAACTTTCAATTTATTGCGAATATTTCACTTGTTGTACACGAACAGCTGTGACGATATTGATTTTTCCTTGTCGCCCACGACCGCCTCATAACATAAAGCACCCGTTTTCGCACTGCTTGGAACTGCTCGTTGTGTAGCTGGCAGCTTATGTCAGCAATCATTTGTACATTCTACGATATAAGTGCTAAGCAGTTTCAAGCAGAGTTCAATTTACGATATGAGTGCTAAGCAGTTTCAAGCAGAGTTTTGCCGGCGGCTTTTTGCTTCGAATAAAAATAAAAGAATAAAAGGCAACAATAGCAACTTCTTACCGATTTCTATTTAAAAAACAAAAACATTAATCTAATTCAATTAGAAAAAAAAATGTTTGAATTTTTGTTATTAAATTTTTCATTTGAATATTATTTTTCATTCAATTTTTTTAATTTTGTAAAACCAAATAAGTTGCAGATTAACATAAAAAAAAAGGTTAATAAAATTTTATATATGATATTGTTCTATATTCTTTGATAAATTAAATTTGCAATAAAAATTGTGTCGGTCGGAATGTTCAATACAAACGCAGAAAAAAACGCATATGTATATGTATTTGTATTTGGGCATTTATACCCTTTCCTAATATGAAAATATGACACTTTGCAATCGCGTTTGTCTATAAGTCAAAATAACGAGAAAGAGTATTTATCTATCTAAAATTTTAGATTTTGATAGTTGGCAGAGTGGAAAAGGAAATCTAATTTGCAAATTTTTAGTTTATGATCATTCCCATTTTTATTGTATTTAATAAATATAAATAAATGGAATATATTTTTATACATTTCTATATTATATGGCACCACAACCACATATCATTTCATATCCCTTGAAAACACTTTTGATTTGTGCAGTTTTATTCATTGCGATTTTTTGGCACTTTTTTATGCGTTCAAATATTTGATTTAAGTGAATTCAGGCCCGTGCGCAGAATTCGTTCATGGGGGGGTTTTGACATATGTGTATCATGTTAGGTTATGAAGTCAATAAAAAAAAATAAAAAACTTTTCTTATAAATGAAGACATTTTATTGTGTCTTGACTTGATATTCAGTTATTATATAATAAATTAACTCTGCGAGGTGTAGAAAAAAACTTCTCCAAAACTCTTTGCGGATCGACCTCGACATCGCGATGTATATTGAGCGAGGCTAATCCGTTCAGCCTATCGTCAGACATTGTTGACCTGAGGTAAGTCTTGAGGTGACGCAATGTTGAAAAGGAGCGTTCATTCGTCGCTGTCGTTACAGGCAGAACTGCCAAAATGCGAAGCATTTGATGAACATTTGGAAACGCATCTCCATTGCACACATCGAGTGCTTCAAGCGAATTTTTAACGTTCTTTCCGGCGATGCGTTGACGCCAAAGTTTGACTTCGTCTACCCAGATGTCACGGGAATCATCCCGCAAAATTGAAGAGTATGGTTCAAATAGGATTCTTCATTGAAATTCTTCATTTTGTTGGGGAAGAGGCAAGCAAAGTTTGATAAAATTTTGCGGTGATTCAAAAATCGATCTTGTAAATGGGTCAGAAACAAATCAATGTATGGGATGTAAATCGTTATGCGAAAATAGTCTTCAACTGAACGTTGGAGCGTTGAGTCTGTTTTGACGCGAGCCTTGGTTTCCGCAGTTCGATGTCGTATTTTGCGCTGATTTCGCTCACGGTTTTGAAAATTCCTCTGAAGTCCTTTTCGGCGTTTTCTCTTCTTTCAAGCAGGACTTGTTTCGCAGCATCAGCCAGTTCGATAGCCTCGCCAAGATCCTGGTTTTCAGACTGAAGTACTCGACTGAGAGACAAAGTCAAAGAATGTACTGAGCTCAAAATATGCAAGGAGATCTGGAAATTAAATTAAAAGAATAAAGAATATACAAACATCTCATAATAGAGAGCTGGTAACGTGCTAGTGTGTCTTGAATTTTACCTGGAAATTTGCAGTTTTTATAGCTGAAAGAAGTTGGAAAGCTCCAGATTAAGTCGTCGGATCCTTCCAGGTGGTCGAAATCACATCAAGAGCGAGAATTACTGCTGGTTGTAAGTGCAGATAAGTTGCGACAGACTCGTGTTGCTCTACCCATCTGGTTTTGCAAAATTTTTTCAATTTCTTCAACCGACTTTCACGTAGCGTCTCATCTTCATTGATCGCATCTTGAAGAGCATTTTGGCGTTTCGGAAAGATGAAGAAAGTATGAATGCTTTCGAGGGTTCCCAAACAATTTCTGGTTTCTGTTATATTGCATGCAGAGCTGACTGCCAAATTAAAGCTTTGAGCAGCACAATGGGAGTAGAGCGCGAGTGGATAACGCTCTCTGACAACAGCTTGGGCTCCATGGAATTTTCCGCTAACCGCTCTCGCGCCATCATATCCCTGTCCGAGAAAATATGTGCAATTAAGTCCGGAAGAATCCAAGAAATTGAGATAAGAAGTTCCTATTCCTTTTCCAGTGAAATCTGCGATAGCATTCGATACTTACACTTTTGTGTTCAATCCGCGGTTTTTTACACAAAAAGCGACGAATGTCCATGTTAAAAAATATGAGGATCAAAAAACAATCAATGTCAACAAATGTCCGCACAGCTCGAACAGTTGACTAGTCAGTTCGAGTCAGTTGTATCGATACTATCGATGGTTGCATTCACAATGACACTGATAATAGGAGGTAAAAAAGGCGGGAAAATTTAAAAAAAACGTGCACAAAATCGAGAAAGTCGAAACAAAAATTGACAACAAAATATTTATTATCAAGTCGGTTTGACTTTCGTAGAATAAGGACTATTGCCAGTGGAAAATTATGTGGAAAAATTCTCGAGGTGGGGTTAGAACCCCCAAAACCCCCCTGCGCACGGGCCTGAGTGAATTAAAAGTATTTTTCAATACTAATATACTATTATATATTATATTACACTACTATAATATTATGGAGTATAAATGTGTCGTTCCAAATTGTCCGGAAGGACAAAAGTTCTTCAAAATACCCGAAGATCAAATCGATTCGCTTTGCTTGCGAATTTTTGTCAAGATAAGTGCTTCTTTGTGTGTCAAATATTTTATATTGTTTATATATTGAATTAAAAGTATTTTTCAATACTGTATTCTATTATATAATATATTACATATATATTTATTTTATAAGAAAAACTGCACTAAAATTTTCAATTACTTTATCTTAAGGTTGTGTGTTCTCTTTGCTTTGGGTATACAAAGATAATACACTTAAAATAATTATTTATACTATACCTTACTACGTTACAGTTGTAAAAGATTATTTATTTATTATTTAATTTATTAACTCTGTAAATTGTAATAACTCGCTTTATGTAAAGCACAAATTTTAACTAAATAAATCTATTTAATTCTTACCGGTTAGTTTTTATGCGAGCTAAGTATTAAGTAAAAGTTAGCCGTCTTAAATCAAATTTGTCAAAATATCAAAATTTACATTTAAATAAATTAAAAAATTATGCCTCTTTGACTGGATTCTTTCTACTAAATAGCAACCAAACTTATGTCAAGTGAAAAAAGTTTTTTTTTTTTATATAGAGCTATATTATGCAGCTCCCATATGGAGCTGATAAAGATAAAGTTATAGATAAAATTTACTTCGTTTTTAGATGAATAATTCGTTTATGAAGATATCGCAACCATAGATGTTTAGAAGTTTTTAGATTTCTCATGCACGTACTATAATTAATTAATACCGATTGACTATGTCATAAATTACTTTTCAGTGCATAATTTGTTTATATATGAAGATTTTAAAAATTGTTCTAGAAGAAATTAGACGTACGTACATTCTAGGAATAAACATTTTCTTTTTTCTTCCTTAATAAATCTTCTTGACCGCTAAATGTTTTGTGAAGAAATTAGTTTTGGTTTGCCTTATATATTCACATCAGTGCTTCCCCCATATTAGGTTTTCAATATCGTACCTTAATTTGAATATGTCTAACGCATTAGCAGATTCTTTGGCATTTCGTCGTATTAGAGGCCAAAATATAGGAAGATTTTGGTCACAAGAGCCAGATCTATTGCTTTATCAAATAATAAGTTTCGTTCCTCAATATATTTTTATACCATTCCATTTTACACTTCACTTGTTATTTACAAAGATCGATGGAAAGATTATTGGTCAAACCTATAGAAGACTACAAAATTTCATATGCCTGATCTCTCAAGTATATTTGAATTCAGAATTTTCTTCTTATTTTTTTATTATTTGCATATAGCAAAGAGATTATTATTTTTCATTTTGTTAGGTGATGGAACGTTATTTTTTTCTTCCAAAATATGTATTCATTTTTTCTAGTTTTTAAGTTCAATTTTAACACTTGACGAAAATTTATTTGAAATAATTTGTGATACTTTGGTGAGAAAAAACCTATTCTTTATATGTATTAATAGAAATTCGATATAAAAAGTTCAAAGTGCATTTAGCCTCAAATAAATTCGTTGTAGAAGAAATTAATAATAATTAATAAAAAAAAAAAAGCCAACAGATAGCCAAATTGAATAATAACAGCCAACTTACATTGCTTAACATTACAGGTAACAGAGGCTTGGCAAGAGAGCATTAAAGTGCCAGAGAAACAGAGACAGTCAGAGATTGCCAGAGAGCCCGCCGATGACGAACATTTGGTTCGTGTACTTCTTGGCCAAGAAACACGAAATGGGTTAAGAATCAATGCAGACAGAGAAACGGGTCACATTCCGCAGCGCCTCAACGACCGAGCCGCATGAGTATGCTGGGTACGACGTCAACGACGAGTCGCGACCGGGCCGCGCGCTGGTTAGTCAGGTCCATTGTCAGTGCGCAGTGAGATCTTGAGCAGGCGGGTTGAGAGTAGCAGAAACTATCGAAAGACGCGCGTGCGCTGAAGCAGATACACATCATTGTATATTTAATGTATTTAGTATATCGTATATATATATAGTATATTGTTCTCAGCTCGTCTGGGTGTGTGTTGGAAACTTTTTGTTTTGAACTTTCTTTGGCTGTTGCGGGCAACCTACTTATACATGTTTACATATATACTAGAGGCGATATATGTATGTATATGTAGGTACTATGCATATGCATATTGATATGTAAATGTTTTGGTTTTTTGTGTGAGTGATTGACGAAAACGTAAAAAGGCAACAAGTGGTAAAGTACGGGCGTCCGAAGAAAGCGCAAAGCGGCCAACGAGTTTTCTGGGAGAGCGCGTGGACGTGGCAGCAAAAAAGTGCTGCAAAAATAGCCTCTTGGCAAAAGTATTTAAAAAAGAGTTATGAAATTTAATTAATTCAATTATTATCTAATTAATCCGAATTAACATTCGATAACCAAAATCCGTAATACTTGCCTGCCTATATGTGTTATAAAGTGAAAGTGTTAAGAAAACGCGGCTGAACAAAGCCCAATTAAAAGAAACTTGAAGCAACAACAAAAAAAAAAATCATAATTAATAGAGTAAGGCCAGGAAATGTCTGGAAAATAGTTTGAGAAAAAGCAAATATTCCCATACCGCAAACAATGTCCTACACCAGCACAATACAACGACGCAAGACGACGCGTTCCAAATCAAAACAACAACATGCGGAAAATCTAATCGAAAACCAAAACGCCAGCAACGAGCAAAACGAAAGACTTAATTTTCTTGGTGCAAGCGACAAACAGCAACAGTTGCCACAACGCCGCCGTTCAACAACCTCAGCACCAACTGCACCACTGTGCTGCAACGGTGGACTGGGACTGGGTCTAGGACTGCCCACAACGGCCATACTCAACTGTTGCCGCGATATAAACTGCCACCTGAATGCCCCATTGCGTGGCAGCGTTGAGCGCAGCTTTCGCTCTGAGAGCCGGCAATCGTCAGTGCTACCAGAGCCAGCTCCAACAGCAACAGCACCACCATCATCATTATCATCATCATCATCACCATCACCAACACCAACTTCGACTACCTCCGCCTCTGCTCTACGGGAACGATCGCGTTCGTGCTCTTGTGCGCGTACTGGCAACGATTGTCTGGATGAGGAATGCCATAAAATCTGCATGGATAAATATGCAGAGAGCGGTTCTACACGTTTTACCGTTAGTCTGAACATCGATCTCTTCAGTTGGGGTTTGTTTTTGTTGGCATTTGGCACACGTTTTTACAAACTAGCCACACCACCCCACGTTGTGTAAGTATTTATAAGAGAAGCATAGGAATTCTCTTAGACATACAATATGATCATAGTAAAGAATGGATGAAGCGAAGCGCACAGTATATTGTAGACAATCATGGTCCAAAATCAGTCATATTTGGTAATTGGGCTATATTATGGAGAGAACATTAAACAGGTTGTTTTTAAAACATATTAGTTAAAAAGTCGTTTAAGTCGGGAGAGGACGACTTTGGGATACCCTATACCACCACATTTTTGTTAAAGCTGATATATTGATTAAGAACTCAAAATAAATCTTTGCCACATTTAGTTACCATAACAGACGAATTTTGCAGCACAACCAACTAATTGGACTGAACGGTAATCAAAATCGGTAATTAAGTTGGGAAGTCTAAAAACTATCCAATAAAAAAGTTAGTTACGATAACTTAAAACGATCGGTCCTAGGAGGGGTGTATATAATATCATCATAAAAACTTTCGAATTAAATTTTTTTTATTTTTCGTGGTCCCCTGAAGGAAGCCTACGGGAGCTGTATAATACCCGAATCAAGAAAACTAAAATAAACTTTTCTGCCCAGATACAATAAGGCAACTAATCCGAAAGTTTGGTTGTTGTAGCTCATGTCATCCCTGATAGATATCACGCCTAGATGGGCGTTCATACAAAGTTGCTTGAGTAAATTTTTAGGGGACTCCGACGATTCCTTCTGTATGTTATTATATTGTACCATAAGGTACAGGGTTGAATAATAGTGTTTGATTATTTATAAGTTATTTCCGGTCGTAAAGCAAAAGAGAAAGGGTTATCTGGAAATAGCAGGAAAAAAATATTGATACGAAGTGAATTATTAGAAATAGTTTAGTAGTCATTAATTATAGGGTAGCTGCTTTTAAATAAATAACTGGTATAGTTAGTATTTTATATTATGTATGCTACATACTTAGATATGGTATTGGGTTAGACTAGTCGTGACTGAATCATAATAGGTTCATAATAATAATCATAATTGAGCAACATTTACGAAAAATCATACATGTCGAAATGAAAGTAAGATCCAATTATTTATATAATAATAAAATATTTTGCGAATATTTAAGAAACATTTTCTCAATGACGATAGAGATGCACGCAAATTCCGTCTTAGTCTCACTTAATTTAAAGAATACTATCATGAGAACGTCCCCAAATGCTTGTATAAAATAATCTCCGGAATCCAACATTTTAACTTAGAATGAACTTTTTTTCAAAAAACAAGTCAATAATTTTTAGTTTAACCTTTCCACAGATTCGATGAACTACACTACGGCAAGTCCGTCTCGCATTACATGCGCAACATCTTCTTTTTTGACCAACATCCGCCATTGGGAAAGCAAGTTATCGCCGCTGCCGTAAGCTTTGCCGGCTACGACGGCAACTATACATTTCCTCATATTGGAGCCGCCTATGCACCGAATGTGCCTATATTCTGGCTACGCTTTGTACCTGCTCTGTGTGGCAGTCTTCTTGCACCAGCAGTTTATAAATTACTTCAGGAGGCTCATTTGAGCCGCTGGTCAGCCGCTTTGGGTGGGCTGCTTATTGTGCTGGACAATGGATTACTCACTCAGTCACGCTTTGTACTCATGGAATCTATGCTGCTATTCTGCAGCACAATTGGCATAGGTTTCCTATTGAGATTCCAGCGTTGCGCCCTTGGCAGTGTTCAATGGATTGGCAGTGGTGCCATAGCTGGCTTTTGTCTGGCCTGTGCTGGATGCGTCAAGTACGTTGGGTTCCTGGGCTTGGCTCTGGCCGGCTATCTGATATGCCGTCATCTCTGGCACCTACTCTATGATGCACGCATTACAAGTAATTAGCGACCAAGGCTGGGAATACATATAGTGAAATACAACTTGAGTATTATTTATTACAGCTTTCCAAATCCTGATGCATGTGCTGGGTCGACTGCTGCTGTTTATTGGCGTACCACTAATGGTCTATTTGGGCGTCTTTTACGCACACTTGGCTACCTTATATCGAGCCGGTCCACATGACAGCATAATGACAAGTGCTTTTCAGGCCTCATTGGATGGTGGCTTGGCCTCGATCACACGTGGTCAACCGCTGGCCGTGGTTCACGGTTCACAGATCACATTGAGACACACCCATGGTCGTGCTTGTTGGCTGCATTCCCATGCACATGTCTATCCTGTGCGCTACAAAGACAAACGCGGTTCATCTCATCAACAACAGGTTACCTGTTACTCATTTAAGGATGTGAACAATTGGTGGATTGTGAAACGGCCTGAGCGAGACGATTTGGTAGTTGGCGATGAGCTTGATCCCATTCGTCACGGCGATATCATCCAGCTAGTACACGGCATTACGAGTCGCGCACTCAATTCACATGACGTGGCCGCTCCCATGACTCCACAATGTCAGGAGGTAAGCTGTTACATTGACTACGAGATCAAAATGGCGGGCGAACTGCTGTGGCGGGTTGATATACTCAATCGAAAGACCGAAGGTGATCGCTGGCATGCCATTAAGTCAGAGATTCAGCTTATACATGAGTCAACGGGTGCGGCATTACGTTTCACAGGACGCCAACTGCCCGACTGGGCGTTCAATCAGCACGAAATTGTAGCCGATCGTGAGCAGGGTCACAAGGACGCCATCTGGAATGTCGAGGAGCATCGTTACACGAAAAGTAAGCAGTCAAAAGCATATACATATGAACTTAAAAAAACCAATTTGCTATAATCTTGTAGGCCAGGATCAGCGCGAACGGGAACGACAGCTGCTCTCCGCTGAAATGATACCGACGAAACGCACAAAGCTTTCTTTTTGGGCCAAGCTGCTGGAGCTGCAGACGAAGATGTTATGGCATGGCAAGCACCTGCAGAGCCACATGTACAGCTCGTTGCCACACGAATGGCCATTGCTAGACAAGGGTATTGCCTACTGGCTGGATGCCAATTCTAGCGCGCAGATTTACCTGTTGGGCAACATTTTGATCTGGTACACTGGCACCTTTGGACTAATTGCCTACGCGTTACTGTTCGCATTCTATGCCGTGCGGCGGCAACGCATGTGCTTTGACATGTCCGCTAGGGAATGGCAGCGATTCCTAATCGCCGGTGATACCTTCTTTGTGGGCTACCTGGTGCACTACTTGCCGTACTTCTTCGTTGACCGCACGCTCTTTCTGCACAATTACTTGCCTGCCTTTTTGTTTAAGCTACTTCTACTGTGCTACGTAGTGGAGCACATGGATTATATCCTCAGACGTCACTGCGGGCGCAAGCAATTCTTTGTGCGAGGATATCGGCTGGCATTGCTAGCTTGGTTAATCGCTGTCTCCGTGGTCTTTGTCAAATTCTTGCCACTAAGCTATGGGTCGAAGAAAATGTCACCTGCAGCCATAATCGAGTTACGCTGGAAAGATACTTGGGATTTCATTCTACAGAAAAACTATGTATTAAATGAACAGCAGGAATTGTAACTGCTAAGTTATTTATGAAGCCAATAAAAATATTTATTTATGTACATACCTACGTAAGCAGAAGTTGAATTTATTCGATCGACTGGGGAGGATAGGACAACATGATTTGTAATTAATATATTTATAATATTTAAGAAGCTAGACAGTGTGTTTCCATTAAATAATGGAAAACATTTCTAGGCTCTGTATATACGAGTATAAAGGACTAACTTTTTATTATAAGAACTTAAATCTGTTATGAGCGAGAGCCCGGCTCGCTCTCAAATCAGCATGGAATATAAAATTCGTCTTTACACAGCAATTTTATTTCGAGCATAGACTTACTATGTAAGTATTATAAATGCCTTGAAGCTTTAGGGTACGGAAAGTACACCAACTTCGAAGATGCCAGATCAAGCACACTTAGAAATATTGTCAGTTAAAATACACAATGTTATGTAACTGAGCTACAAATACGAAATTACATCATGCCGATATTTTGACGGGTATTTAATATGTGAGAAGTTTGATTGCGAAGAATGCGATAACGCAATGCAAGCAATGGAGCACTTCCAGAAGGATGCGTCCGATGATTTGATAGTAGCAAACAATTTTTCCGATTCAGTGCTCCATTTAAAAAATGCATCGGATATATTTTATCAAATATGCAATTTACACTACAATATCATTGCGCAACATTTCGAAAAAAATGCGCAAGACGAAGATATTGGCAAAAAAATCCTGAATAAATGCATATCAGCGACAAATGAAATATATCCGGAGTGGTTTGCTACTAACCACAGATGCAATTCCCATCGTCAAAGTATTCTCAGCAAACTAATCGTTAAGCTGTTGAGGATAAAAGCCCGATTGCTTTTGGAAGACCTCAACATAGAAAAAGCTGCAAAACGAATGAAAATACTTCTGGATGAAAATTGATAAGGATATAAAACATCTTTGATCAAATTAATGTATTTATAGCTAATTATTGAATGTTTTTCTTTTACAGATGAGAATGCTTTTTATGTCATATGGTGGCTGGAATTAAACCATCCTAAGCATCTGCAAATGAGTAGTTGAAGCGAATATATAGCCTCTCCCTACTAATAGTCAACCTCACTTTTAGGTGCATAAACGAGGCTCTGATGACCGAGAAGGGGCGGTATAACCCGACATTTTTGCGCAGGAGAAATACTGTCGCTGCTTATGGATGGTTCTTTTTTTTTAATTCATGCATTGGAACAAAATACATAAGGTAACAATAACAATTGAATGAATTAATTTAATCAATTGAAATTTATGCTTTATTTATAACTAATCCGAATTTTACATATTTTATTTTCAGGCGTACTCCAAGGACGAAAATCTGGATGCGCTAATGATGACAACGACACCAACAATTCCCTTAAATAGTAAGTTAAACTGAATAAAAACAATTCAAAAACTTTAGTCATGGTGCAGGTCGCTGACTTTTCTGATGACTGAAGGAAGGAAGACACCCAAAAGAGGACGGGAAGACTGAATGATGGACAGGATGACCCCACTACAACAGTGCCTTATGCCATATGCATATAATTAAAACCTTTGTGACGTACATTTCCTTTTTTTTTTTTCTAGTGAGCCTGGACCCCGGATGATGAATTCAAATGGCGGACCTAGACGCAGGTTTTGGAATTTGCCCCATCAGGAGCTTGTATGGCCGCCGGACATGGTTCACCTGCTGGATCATGCCCGGCGGTCATGACAATACCTAGGGACCTATTTGGGGGCTGTACTTGAGCAGAGACTGCCAGGTACAGTTTAGTGGATACACCATACACGTAGCAACGACGGTTGCTATATGGTGCGAAGGCATTTTAACCATAACTCACCCGCCAAAAAAAAAATGAAAAAAAAAATGTGTACCTTTTCTGAGCAGACTGTTCGGCACATTTGTTGGTCGTGGTCGTTCATTTGAGAGTTCGTTTTTGTTTTTTGGTTTCTATGGCGCCACTTGTAGTTTGCGCGTCACCCAAGCAACCTACGATATAATATAAATCAAAACAAAAAGTCAGGTGTAGAAAATAAATTGCAACGGAAACAATTTAATTTAAAAGAAAAGAAAAACTTTCTAAAATGAAGTTCATACGATTACATACCACAAACACAGCTATCGTCTACAAGAACTCTATATGTTCGATGGCCACTTTATTGGTTCTCACTTTCATAGCACTATCGGTGATGTTGCCCGTTCTTTTGGTATCCCTTCTGAGCCCTTACTCCGGTATATCAGAATCCCGTGTGCTGTTCGAGCAGCCCCGCTTGCAATTCAACTATCAGTACATCTTTTTGGGCAGCATAGAGGAGGGTCCTCAGATTGAGCCTTCCGAGGCATTGGTGGCATGCAGCAGCTTTAGTAACTTGAACGCGCATTTGCAGCCATACACAAACAGTTGTGAAGCCAGCAAGGTGAGTTTTGAGTCTTCAAGTTTTCGCTTCGAAAGTTTCTTAGTTTCTTATGCCTTTATATAAACAGTACTGGACTGACGATATGGATTACGATGGCATTACTGATCGTGCACACTTTCAACTGGATTTGCATAGTGTTCCTGCACGCCTAAGGAGCTTACAGCTAGTACTCTTTTTCGAAGCGCAATTGGAGCACAGGTGCAGCTTGTCTCCGCCCGCCGTATTAACGCATCAGATGCACCTTCCGCAAGAGACTCGCATGAGCTCAGGCAACATACACCTAAAGGGCGAATTAAAATTAAAGCAGTACATTGAGTTCACCTGCCCCTTTCCGGGTCGCACAGTCAAGACCAATTTCCGGAGCGTGCAGCTAGACAAAAATAATAGCTATGCTGATATGTCCCAGTATAAAATTGAGTCGCTTTTGGACCAGGTGAAAGTGAATCCGGCCTTTTTTCAAATATCCATGCAGGAAACGTATTATCGAGCTGCTTCACCATACGTTGAGCCAGGACTTAGTATTGAATTGGAATTGGACGTGCTGCAGGTACCAGCACAATATTATCTAAGCATTTGGGAGCGTCTTGGACAATTTTGGTTATATTTTGCCTCGTTTTTTGGTATATCGTTTTATATAATGAACAAGCTAAAGGATTTTCTCTTCGGCAGACATATAGTACGCTCTTGGGAGATCATACCATGGAAAAAGCTGTACTGACACGAATCGGGTGCCATTTTGGAAATGGATAATTTCTCAATTGGCGAGTGAAGAGTGATTAATGCAAAAGACAAGGCTTATGTGTTTGATACATTTATTATAATTATTATATTATATATGTATATAAATCTTTATATATATATATATTATAATAATAATTATGAATTTGATTTTTAAATTTTTCTACGCAATAAAAAAACTGGACCAGTTTATACTTAATAGGAGTCCTAAACTTAACAAAAACCAACCGTACGATTTTAAGCTGAATCTGCAATTAGATTTGTTACCATAAGTTGCCTTTTATTTTATTCCAATTTACATTACCCATTGGTGCCATTCAGAGCAGGTACATTTCTTTCGTATTGCCCTCGTATATTGCCTTTTGGTGAATATCTCGCAACCACATAGGAATATCCTCTACTTTTACTGGGAATGAGAATTAATCATTAACAAAGTCATTTTGTGTATATAAGATGTTCTTACTTTTGAGCTACTCCAAAGCCCATTCTTACTGAGCTTTTCCAAATAAGTTGTGAAAAATGACGAGATGCGGATCTGGGCGTATGGTATCTCCAGTCGTAAAGACTTTTCTCTTCATACCAATCCCTAATACAATTCAATGGTGTATACAGAGTTTTGCAGATATTTTCTCCGTACATGCCTTTACTGTCAGACTCGACGTTTGATTGATGTTTAGCCAGATACTGGAAAAAACTGTCTTAAAATCTAAAAATAATATAATCTATTTATTACTACATTAGCATATTCTATGCATTGATCGCATAGCACTACGTCCATAAGCAAATCAGGAACATTGTGCTTTGAGCGATATAAGTTATGAATTGTCAGGGCCTCATCGGCCATGTTTGAACATATCAATAATGGATGCAACGCCAAAAGAATAACACTTAGAATTTTCATTGTTTTCTAAATGAACAATTTTTTTTTGTTTTAAGACAATCAGTACAATGCAATGTGTTTTGAAAAAAAAAATGTAACTGTATTAGAGCTCATAAAAATATTTTGTAGAGGTATTTTTTTTCCGGACTTGTCTTGACTAGCTTAAAGTTCCCCTGGATCGAAGGTTTTCATGGAAAACGCATACAAAAGCCAAGTAAAAGCGGTTTAGCTTGTAGAGCAAGATTCGACTTTACAAAGCCATACTTGCACCCATATTGAACTATGGGCCATAGGGAGTCCCAGAAAGGCGGCGGAACTAACGTTCAGGGCTAATGACCAGTACTTACCTTACTTGTTCTTTTCTATCGTATTACGATAAATTATGTTTAAACTAAAATACACATATGAATATGTATGTATGTATATACAGAGTATGCTCTCCGATGAGGCCCATTTTTGGTTGAGTGGGTACGAAAAAGGTGGAATTGTCGTATTTGGAGTGAGGATTTTGTCGAAACACCAGCAAATCCACTGGAAATTAATGTTTGGTGCGCTTTATGGAGTGGCGGAGTCATTGGTTCATAGCCTTAAAAAAATAATGGTCAGAATGTTACTATGTATCTTCCATCTAACGTTTTACGTGTTACGAAGGTTGTCATGAACGCTTCAATGCATTTCAAATCTGATTTTTGCGTGTGCTAGAGGTTGTCAGTACGGAGGTTTTAAGGTTTTTCGATGTGGTTGTGTGAATTGGTTTGTGAGATATACACATTTTTGTGAATATCGGTTTTTGTGTGTATATTGCCATACATATGTATAAGAACTGGTATTGTTGTTTATCAATGTTCGAGGTCCAAAATCATTTCAATCATTGAGAACAGTGAATGGCGTATTGTGTGCAACGTATCGAGAGGCATGTCAAAAATTGAATTTGTTGGAAAATGATTTGCACTGGGAACAAACTTTAGCAAATGCTGCTATTGCTGCTCATCCATATAAAATACATGTTCTATTTGCGATTATTTTGGCAACATGTTTTCCATCAAATCCACCTGAATTGTGGATAGAATATCAAGATTATTTATTAGAAGATATTTTGTTTCGAGTACGTCAAGCAAAACGTAATCCAGTGATGGAATTAACGCCGGAAGTTTACAATGAAGCTTTAATTCATATTAAAGATCTATGCTTGGTGATTGGGACAATTTGGAGTGCCGTCTCCTAATCGATCGTGGCATGATGTATGTCAATTGCAAGAAATGCGTCGAATCAAATAAATTATCAATCTAATCGTACTGCCCAGGAACGAGAAGATCGCAATGAACGTGAAAGAATTCGGTTAAGACAGACCGGAGAAGCTCGACATTCGACTAATAATGGCGCAAGTTTGAATCGAGCTGCAAACTAATCTAAAAATCCTACATTTTGCCAGATAAGCTAACTAGAGAATTTTACGATGTTTATTCACTTTAAGAGTATTCAAAAAGTTTGGGCGGGACAACGTCAGCCGGGCTCATTAGTATACTTTTTTGTTTTACAAAAAAATTATCCAAGTAAATGCCCAGGTACTTGACAGTTTTCTTAGTAGAAACTGGCTCTCTTGAGAGGTGAGAAAAAATTCTAAATTCTTTCCAGTGTTTTCTTAAAGTAGCATTACATTTTGCCACTGTGGGTCAAAATAGGATATTTTTACATTTTGAGTTGTTTATTTTAGGCTTTTAGTTGTCTGTGTGTTCCTTGTTGAAGACCATTTTGCATGAAGAATATATTAAAGCTATTGGTGCCCCCGATGCTAGTTCGAAATTTTTTGTTGGCATTCATGTTGTAAATAAGATGACCTTGTGTGTAGGAAAGTTGTAGTTCCTTAGCTTGTGTACTTAGCCTTTTTTTATCCAAATGGTGTCAAAAGCTTTCTGTAAGTCGACTAAACGGGCTACAGTACTTTTTTTGGTTTTTTTGTTCCAATTGTAGCTCTGATAGTAGAAGATGGATTGCATGTATCGTAGAATGTTTATATTTAAATCCGAATTGCCTGTCGCTAACTAGATTGTTTATGTGGCAAAATTTATTTATATTTTTGATAATGCAGATCTCGAAAACTTTGCTTATATTTGGTAGAAGACTTATGGTCTAAGATTTTGGATGTCATTGTTATTGGCTTTTTTACCTTAGCGAGCTTCCAATTCGGTTTTCTTTGATTTATTATAATCTATATATTAGGTTGTCAAAAAAGTCTTGCGGTATTTCCGCAAGCTTGTCTTTGCAAGCGCGTAGTTCTAGTTGTATTCGTCGCATCGGTTCACGCTAGAGCTTTTTGGAAAGCTCTTTTCACGTGCTAACACGTGTTTGATTAATTGTTGTTTGCTTTTAGTCGTTCGTGAGTTATAGCGTCGCAAACATGGAGCAAAATAAAGAGAAAATACGGCATATTTTACAGTACTACTACGATAAAGGCAAAAATGCATCTCATGCTGCCAATAAAATTTGTGCAGTTTATGGACCCTATACAGTTTCCATTTCCACCGCACAACGATGGTTTCAACGTTTTCGTTCTGGTGCAGAGGTGATCGAAGATGCGCCACGGTCCGGAAGGCCTGTTGTCGAAAATTGCGATAAAATCGCTGAATTGATTTAAAGAGACCGGCATAGTAGCAGCCGTAGCATCGGCCAAGAGCTGGGCATGAGTCATCAAACCGTTATAAACCATTTGAAGAAGCTTGGATTGAAAAAGAAGCTCAATGTATGGGTGCCACACGACTTGACGCAAAAAAACATTTTTGACCGTATGGATGCATGCGAATCGCTTCTGAATCGCAACAAAATCGACCCGTTTTTGAAGCGGATGGTGACTGGCGATGAAAAGTGGGTCACTTACGACAACGTGAAGCGTAAACGGTCGTGGTCGAAAAGCGGGGAAGCTGCCCAGACGGTGGCCAAGCCTGGATTGACGGCCAGGAAGGTTCTTCTGTGTGTTTGGTGGGATTGGCAGGGAATCATCCACTATGAGCTGCTCCCCTATGGCCAAACGCTCAATTCGGACCTGTACTGCCAACAACTGGACCGCTTGAATGCAGCACTCATGCAGAAGAGGCCATCTTTGATCAACAGAGGCCGAATTGTCTTCCATCAGGACAACGCCAGGCCACACGCATCTTTGGTGACGCGCCAGAAGCTCCAGGAGCTCGGATGGGAGGTTCTTTTGCATCCACCGTATAGTCCGGATCTCGCACCAAGTGATTACCACCTATTTCTGTCCATGACGAACGCGCTTGGTAATCGGAAGTTGTCCACAAGAGAGTCCTGTGAAAATTGGCTCTCCGAGTTTTTTGACAATAGGGAAGCGAGCTTCTATAAGAGGGGCATTATGAAGTTGGCATCTCGTTGGGAACTCGTCATCGAACAAAACGGCGCATATTTGACTTAAATCGCATTATTATAACCAATTTTATGAACAATTGAAAATTCAATAAAAATACCGCAAGACTTTTTTGACAACCTAATACAAAGTCCCTTGTTAGCTTGTGAGAATATCAATTGCCCTACTGAATCTGTTGGCTATGTTACCGATCGGCAAAAACAAAAACACTTTTAGTTATTGAAAAAACCTAATTCGTCAATTGAACTTCTCCTAATTTGATCGAAACGGTTCATATATTTATTTTGTTGTTGTCGGCCTACCCCAACTAATAGAAATAAACAAAAATAGAAAACAAAAAATTAATCTTTTTTATTCTATTTTTGTTTTGTTTTAATCTTTGTAGAGTATTCAGGTAAAATGTAGATTTCTTCTTTTGGCTACTCGTACCGCATATATTGCGAGTAATTTTGAAGATAGAGAGTATTTAAAATTCGAGCACGAGCAACTTTAACGTTTGGGCTTTCAATACAGCTGTGTGTTCGTTAATGACTCAATGGATCCATAAAAAATACTTTATTTATATGCAATACTTCCAAATCGATGTTAGCCTACGTTGAGTAAAGTATTCTTTAAAATGCGTTTAAAATTAAAATCGATTTGTGTGCTTGTTATGATTATGTTCTTAAAATGTCAATTGGCTTATTGCATGAAAAACCCTTTAATTAAACCTGGTAAGTTAACAAATAGACATCAAATTTAAAGACTAACGTCATAAGTTCTCAGAGTGTCAAATGGGCGAGATAAGAAAATGTACTTTGCGATTTTTTATCTGCTGGAAATACGAATGTGTTTGCATGGATGATCATATATTCATTGGAAAAGAATCAGGTTGCTTGTATGGTGAATTTGGAAAATAAAAATGATTATTTTTGCGCATTATTTATGAAACTAATAAAATATCATTTCCATTGGGAAAACAGCCGCAACAGAAATGCATTTAATTTTATAAAATATGAAAACCAAATACAAATGCATAGTCCAAAAAATAAAGAACGCAGCTTCTTTCTAATACTTCTAGAAATCCATATTTCATCCATAGTCCGTATCGAATTGGTAAATTATTTAGTGAAGCACCTTTGTTGTATTTCGATCACAGGGATGGTAAGAGCTAGAGTAACCAAACTTTTAGAATAGAGACAAGTTTATTTAATTTTTTTCATATCGGGGCTAAATTATATAGCTCCCATAGGGGTGTATCGGACGACCCCGTAAAATTTTTATCTGAATAATCAACCAAATTGGGGCATTCAAAAGTTGTTTACAGTTCCCAAGCAATTTGATCAAAATCTATACTATATATTATATATCCAAAATTCGCAAATTTAGCATTAAAAAGTATTTTAAAGTACCCAAACTTTGCACCAAATTGTATTAAAATCAGTTGACTATATCATATAGCTCCCATAGGAACGATCAGTTTACGAAGCTCAGTTGTTTACGAAGGAACCTAATTTGGTCTTTTTAAACAATATACCGGACTTTATTGCAAGCTAGTGGTACAGGGTATCCCAAAGTCGTCCGCACACGACTTTAACGTACGCCATTTTTTTGTTTTGCATTGATTCCGTTTTTTTTTTAAGTAAAGTTTATATACTTTTCAACTTTATATATCACATATTAGAGCCAATTAACAAATATATGCTTGATTTGCTCCAGAATGTCATAATCAGAGTAAGAGTACCCTGTAACCTTACACGTATAGTTGGCCATTTTTCCATTCTGCTCCTACGGTTAGTAGTTCCCGTTTCTTGTCATTTCGCATTAATTACTAAAGTAATACTTTCCAAACTGTGTTCCAGTCTCGTCAAAATTGGACTATTGAATTTCAAAGAAAAATATGGGGAATATTATAGCTGGGATATCTTGTTTGCGCACTAGTATTTATAAGTCAGTTTCCCTTATACTGTATCTTAATTGCCGTAAAATTAGAGATTAACGCTGGTAATACATTTTCACAAATATCGACTCTGTTAATAAACTACGTTCTGACATACAGCTAGTGAAGATGCGAATCGTGCTGTTGCTTTTATGTCTAGGCATTTTGGAAGTCTTAAGTCAAAGGCAGCAAATAAGTAAGTGGTCAAAATATTCATGAAATTGTAATTGGCCTTATCGTTATCTACAGAATGCACTAATACAGAGCAACGCACATGTCGAGTGTTTTTTGCCAGGTGTGTGCAGTATAAATGCGTCTGTAAACCCGGTCTGAAACGAGGAGCTAAGGGCCAATGTGTGAAATAGTTGGGAGAGGCAGCAACATATACGATGCAACGCAATTAATAAAGAGCAAATAAATGTTTGTAGTTAACAAATAATACTGTCACAATAAAAACTTTTGCTTTTCAAGGTAACACAATAATAAAACAGTGAACATATAAATTTCAGTCACGGTTGATATATATAATTCCAAATTATATTATTATAACCTCCTTATTGTGGTTATGCTGTTTCTGTAATTCTTTGTATGAAATAGATAACACTCAAAATGAAAGGGTCAAGAAAAGAATTCAGCATTAATAGGATATTTTCAGCTGGTTACAGATAAACCTTATTTAGAAACCAATAAGAAACCAGTAATTCGAGACGGTCTTGTAAAAAAAATATGTTTATAAGCTATTTAAAACAGTTGAGTCCCTTATTGCATGTATCTATTTATTTACAATGGCACGGTAGCTACCGAAGCCGTCTACTTGGAGTTGTCCATGAAATCCTTAGCTTCGTTAATTTTAGCTGCCAGATAGGGTGAACCACCGCGATCAGGATGATTGAGCAGCATGATTTTCTTATGCGCATCTTTAATCTGTAGCATTCAAAATTGGGATGGCCATAAATATTGCAATACATATTTAATAGTTTGTCAACGTACCTTGATTTTAGATGCGCTGGGACTGACACCCAGTATCAGTGAAGCTTCACGCTTGTTCATTTTGGGATCAAAGCCACCTTTATAGTATTTCGCACTTGCCATGCTCTCTGCATCAAACTTGGGTAAATTTTTAATAGCCTCGTTGAATTTTGTTGTCATTTGCGGCATGCGGCGCAAAAGATGCTTTCCAGCAAAGCCGACAGCGGCCACACTTAGACCCGCCAGAATAAGTGAGCTCGCCTGCATGTTGAACGGAAATAATTTGTTATCCATGGTTATTATTTTTTTGGAATGTTAATTTAAATTTATGCAAAAATGGAAAAGGGAAATAAACTAATGTAATTTCTTACCATTTTATGTAATTGTAAAGTAAAACAGCTGTGACGTAAATATCTAAAATTGATTAGTGATGGGATTTTTATACTGTTTACGATTTATTTCGATTAATTATTTGTTATCGCTGGGCCAGAAAACTTAGTTTACATCTTTTGGTGGCAAGCAAAAAAAATATTAGCAATTTAATAAATTGGTTTAAAATCGTTTTATTTTATGTTTATTTTACATAAATGTTGTTAATCATTTGAAGTTTGTTTTTAGCTTTTGTTAGCTAAAAATCGATAAATAGTATGCAATATATTATCGCATTAAATGCTCAGTCCTTTCTTTTTAAAAATATATTATTTTATTGTTTTTTAAATCTAGTATATGCAACTACATTTTTTTCAGGCAATAATACAACTAATTTACTTGATAATTGTGCGCAACCGCATATCGAATAGTTATCGCATAGAGCAACGCAAAATACCATTCCAATAAATATCGAACTCAACAAAGTGCACAAAACAAGTGAAGAAGAAGTGAGAAAATTTAGATGTGCAAAGTTTAAAAAGAAATAGATTTGCAAAATTGTCAATTGGTCAATTTCGGTGATAATTGCAGTGCGTGTTTAATGCGTGTATTACGCCTTTAACAAATAAAAACATATAAACTATAATTAAACAAAAGTTTCTTGCCTTTGTCGTTAACGTTGTCGTTTTGTCGTCGCCAGCAGCAGCAGCAGCAAGGCAACCGCAGCCGTCAAACTGGAGCGTATTCCGGAATACTTGCGCGACACGGTCGATTGGTTGATGGGGTGAGTAAAAAAAAAAACAACATTTATGTACTTACGTACATATATGTACATATGAATGTTTTGCATACATAGTATCTAAAGTTTAGTTGCAAGTATTACTTAGTAAATAAAAAAAAAACAACAGAAAAAAGCACTAACTAAGACTAGTAACAATAACAAGAATAACAAAGGCGTTATGACGACGTTGCCTTTTGTGTCTTTTATGTCCTCTGCTTTGGCTTCGTCGCCATTTGGCCTTTTGCCAATTGGCCTCGTTTTTCGTCTCTTGCCCATCAAAAGAAAATGTCTCATTTTTTTGTTTTCTCGCCGTTGTCTCTGCATTTGTTTTTGATTTTCTTTTCACTATCCTCTGCCTGCCTGCGTCTTATGTTATTGCTGATGCTTCTATATACATACAAAGATACATATGTACATCGTAATATACAAAAAACTCGCACATTACATATGTACATGTATGTATATACATGAACACGTTGGAATTTTGTAACTTTCGATTTGTAGATAGTAGTTTTGTTCTGCAAAGTCAATTACCAATATCGATTTCTCAATAATATCCATAATACAAAGCGTTGCTTTAAACCGAGATTTGTATTTAAACTTGTTTTGTTTATTTACCAAACATGCATGTGCTAAACTTATGAATATATAATACACATGTATATACAAACTTTTTTTACCACATCTTCTTGGACTGCATACGAAAAGTGTCACAAAAACTTGTCTTCTACTCGATTCACACCTTTTGATAGTGAAATACTTTAACGGAAAGTAATACATATATAGGATTATAAGACAGAATTATAATAAATTCGAACTCTAATTGGATTGAAAATTGAGATCTGAAAGGGACTAGCTAACCGTAGTATCATTTATTGTTCTTGAATTTCACTTGCCGTGTTGCCATCCATAAGTTACATTTTCTGTTCGTTCGCATTGTGCGATGAGATAAGAAAAAGTTTAATGAACTTGTAAATTGCGAAGCAATCGTAATCAGCCACAGAAATAATAAATATAAACACAAATGCTATACAATTACAATGTATTTTAGATTAGAGATGATCCGGATATGTTATGCTATATCTATCGAAAGATGATATAAATATTCTTTACTTTTTTTGTACAAAGTCTAGCTAATACATGAAGTTCACTCTCAGAAAACAAAATCTTTTAATCGGAGTTTTGAAATTTTTATGTTTTAATTTGTGCATTGGAACATTTTTTTTTAATTGAAGATAAACTGTTTTCTCAGTTACATAATGGTACATTGGCAAAATGTATTTTGTGGTTTTAAGCTTTGCTTTCATTGAAAAATTAAAGACAATACGATCCCTTCAAGGTAGACCCACCAGATTTGGTATGTAGACTTATATGAATGAGTCCAGTACAGAACGAACTATAATGTTTTCTAAAATTATTTGGCCCAGATAATGAAAGTCGATTCAGATTCACTTATTTAACTTACTTTTAATTAATTTTGAAAGCATAAAAAATCCATCTCGACATACAAATTACTTAAATTAGGGGTAAATTTCTTTTTTTAAAATTTGCTTAAATTCATTCAACAAATTTTACGTAATCCTAAAAAAATGCTAACATGAATTGATTATGCTCGAACGAGCAAACTGAATAGTGAAACCTTCTCTATGGGGTATTCGAATAGTCATAAAAAATGTAAAACTATTTTCAAGGTCAAGTTTAAAATTAGTTTATTTCTCAAAAACACGAAAGCTTATTATATCTTTGAAATTTTATATTTTTCAATCTTTTTAAATAAAATTTGTTAAAACCTATGTAATACAACCAAACCTCGCCTACAGGCTTGTTCAAGGGTGATTTCTCAGGGGCTAAAGGTGTAAAAGGGCTGTATTATATATACTATATTACTGATGACTTTTTAATTTCTTCGGTGCATAGACGGTATAGTCTACCGGCAACTTTTTACACAAAAGTTGTACCAAACATTTGGAATATTTCCCATATCTTCGTCGACGATGGAGGTTCTGAACAAAATTGAGGTATAAGGCTGGACTTGGCAATTTAAGTATTCCTAACATGACGAATGCTTAGGATCATTCATTCATCATTGAAAAATATTTAAAGTTGTATAACGTCTTTCGGTTTCGCAATTACGATTTTTCTAGAAGTATAAATCTACTATATATACCTACATATTATAAATTTTACGAAGTCATAGGTCCATGAATGTAGCTCACTATAAAAGTAGCCCAGGTAACAACTCCGTTTTAGAAAGGTTCAATAACCATTACAACTTTCTGACATTTAACCGAGTTTATAGAACTAAAAAAAATTAAATTTGAAAGGAGTCATTGAAAGACACTTCTGAATGACGGAAAAACTCATTTTTCTTTTTAATTATGTTGGTGGTTAGATTTCTTCTTTATTTTGCTTAAAATAAAATTTGTTTGAACCGACCAACTATTTCAAAACTTTTTCTTTCTTTCGCTTAAAAGCTAATACTTTTTACCCTTCTCACAACTTGGATAACAAGTCGCTGTATGAGACATTTATGTGGAACTTCTAATACTTGTGTAGTCCGAGATGACCTAATAAAGCGTGCAAAACTTATATAAAGTAGGTACATATGTGTTCCAGTTTGATTAGTATTTTTCATTGATTTTTTTTGTCTGCGAGGTGTAATCTTGAAATACGTCAATTCATAAAAAAAAATTCATTTTTAAGGCTGCTATATTTTTTCAATTATAACACTTATAGTTCTGGATTCCCTTGCGAATCAAGTATATTTAGTTCGTATGTTACGTCGACGCTTTTCTCATCCTCCACTTGCTAGTTTCCGTAATTATGGTTATACTTGGTTGAGATAACTATGTTAAGTACTTATTAGTCACACCTCGCTTGGATGTTGCCATATGCATGTGAACAGCCTTGAGGCGCACTTAGTACAACTCTAATTGAATTAGGCGGCAACGAGAAAGGAAAAGAAAAGCCGGGGCATAAGTAGACAAACAGCCGGATAGCGAAAGAGTCGGACAATGTAAAATAAAAAAATAGACAGTGACAGTTGGAAATTTCGCTGTTGGAATTGATTGATTGACAGGCGGCCGGAGGAGGAAGGTTCGCACGTGTAGTTGATGAGTTAGGTTCGGTTTTAAGCAGTGAAAAAATTTTGTTGAAAGTACGCTTAGGCAATAGGAGAGGAGGGTAGAGGGTTGGGATGCGCGAAGCTTAGTTTATTTTTAGTAGAATGTGGAAAGTTTTCCAACAAACAACGTGCCGGCTGACTTGACCCTCAGTGATGATGGTCGTTGGTAAAGTGGTCGTTTGTTGCATACTTATTGGCGCAGCACTCAGTTGCAATCCGGCGCTGCATCCGTTCAGTTCCTAGATGTAGTCATCTAGATGGCTGCCGCAATGAATTGGGCCATATCGAATCTAACAGGCGGTAATCGTGTCAGTCGAGCAATACTTGTGCGATACTCCTCAGTGCCCTTGGCAGAATCGTGTGATGGAGCTTCAACGGCTCCACAAACGCCTACTGTCACGCCAGGCACATCCTTGTCTCATTCAATGCTCACATCGGGTTTCGCTGCCACCTTCTTGCATTCATCCTCGAGGCATTCAAATGGACGAGCTGTTATGCGTAATAATGCAGCTTCCAATAATAATAGCAATAACAATTGCAATGGTAGCTCAAATGGTTCAGGTGGTGTGAATGGAGGTGGGCATACCACTGGAACGGCCACACATTCGCATAGCTTACCTTTGGATGTTGAGGAGACAGTCACTTGTTTTTGTCGGTAAGTTATCAAGGGTCAAGGGTATATTAGATTTGTGAGTGTATATATGTATATATATATGAAACAGACTATAAATTGTTTCCACTTACATATCGGTAGTAATAACAAGATCCCAAGGATTGAAAGAAAGAAAAACATAAAATTTAATTTTACCGAATGTGCCCTATCCGGGAAATTTCATATTGTTATCTGAGACCCTTCTTTTGCAATGAAAATATATTAACTAGGATCCTTTAATAAGAACCATTTCCATCGACTCAGGCTATAATTCCTAATGCCATTAAAAATATGTGAACCAGTGGGACCCACTTTATCCGTTGAAGATTCAGTCTTACATTACAAATAAACAGCATTTTGGATTAACTGAGTTTTAAAGAAGATATTTGGCGAATCTGTTCTGGGTACAACGTGTTTTTTTAAGAGGTTCACAATTTTGAGTTGGCAAACCTTTTATTTGACAACCCATTTAACAGCTGATAGTTGTTGCAAATTATATGAATTTTCAATCAAAATAATGGTTTTGTCCGTGAACTTATTCAAAATTCCAAATTTTGTTCTCTGAAGCCCATTTTTGTTTGAATGAAGCAGGGATAATCTACAAAATTTTGTCGAAACACCATTGTATCCAAAGAAAATTACTTTCACTTGTCTACGTCGATAGACCAGAGACAATAAAATACCTGGAAATGCTGCGGAACAGTGATGTCAGAAATTGGGAGAAAAATAGCTAGAGTAGAAAAAAAAGTTGCTGAAATAAGATAAAAATCCCAACATAATCGGCTAAAAACAAAGCCAAACTTAACTGCTCCCAAAAGCAAAAGTTTTTCGTTTTCGTACTTAAATATTTGTTTTATATTGAATTACATATGATTTCATCAACATCAGCAGAAACTTATTATTATTGAAATTATTTATTAATATTTATGTAGAACATCATTGCCCTTTTTGAGCATCGCGTAACTGTGAAATGTAAAACAAATTAGTTTAAAAATTAGAAAAAGTTTTGGTATCCTCAACATGTCCTAATCATTTCTGTAGTATAAAGTCAAGCTTAAACCGAAAATGAAGTGAAAAATTTTTAAACGCTGTTCTTCTACCTTGTCTTGAACCTTGCATTGTTTGTTCCTATTCCGATCATATTAAAAATGTTCCAGTTCCATCTTGAGAGCAAATTTTTCGCACATCTCTGGTATCAATTTCAACTAGGCTTAGAAATATTAAATTATTTTAAGGATTTAAAAACAAGTCGCATCGTGTATGGTACTTAACGTACCGATATACCAATGAAAAATATCGAGGAAATTCAAAATATATTATACTTAGATATATAAGCATTTTGAAAAATTATGCTAAAAAGACAACACTGCTGTGGAAAGTTTGTGAAAATTGGTGTTCCAGATTGCGACCTGTTTAAACTTATGTAACTCTAAAAAAACACCCTTTACATTATACATCAATAAGATAGCCTTCGTTGCTTTTAAAGCGTTTTAGCCAATTTCGCTCATCTATCTGCCAATGCAGTTTTTATATAGGAGCGAAGAAGTTGGTTGGAGTCAATGCTGATTGTGCACCTCCTATCTAATCCCATCTTACATATGTATATGAGAATACATATGTATATTACCATACACATAGAAGCTTTATACATTAAAACAAAAATATCTACATGTATCCATATATATAAAAATATTTGCATAATTCTTGGCTTGTATATACATAGGTATATAAAAAAATACATATGTACATACATATGTATGGGTTATATCTTATGCGTCGCTTATTACAATTCATTGTAAACGACTCTTTCTTTTTGCGCACTTCCTAATTTGGCGGGCACGTCTGACGTCATTCGTACTGCGCATGACCCGAAGCCGCCGCAGCAAACGATAACAACAACAAAAATAATAATACTCTTGTTTTTGTTTTTGTTAGGGCTCTCCATAAATAGTGGCGTGACCAACAAATCTTAACTGGAACAAAATCTAAAAATTATGAAAAACAAGCAAATAAAAAAAACACAATCGCAAAAAGTAATTTATTAGGGAAAATATGATACATAATTTACAAATTTCTTGAATAAAGTGCGTAAAACGTCGAGCCCTTTTATATATTATTATAATATGCATATGTATATATGTATGTACATATGTAAATAGAACATACATATATTTTGTGGCCATCATTCTTTGGCGTCCTTCGGGGACATTGGCCCGAAATCGGGAACATTTTATGGTCAAACCGGGGAATTGGAAAGCAATTTTAAATTGAAATATTTATTTCAATTTTTTGAGGAATAGATACATAGGTATAAACTAAGATATTTTAAAATTAAATTGCAATTTGTATTTTATTAAGATTATTAAAATTGCAAACAATAATAAGAAGAAAACATTATTTTAAATAACTTATTCGGCATAACTTTTGATACTCGCTAGAAATTTACGGAATTTATAGTCATGATATGAATATCGTACTGCACCTAAAATCGAATCTTAATAGTTACATATTCAAATAACAAAATACAATTTTGTTGTATTTTCGGATTCTGTCGTAGATGCTAAAATCCTTTTTCACTTTATGCTCTGATATTTAAACATTTTAAATTTTAAATTCAGTGGTAGTTGTGGATCTTATGTGATGCATATAATGTCCTACTTGAAATTAAAAAATGGCGTACGTAAAGTCGGGCGCGGACGACTTTAGGATACCCTGTACCACTAGCTTGTAATAAAGTCAGATTTCTTCACAAAAACCAAAAACAGAAGAATTTTTAAGCAAAAATTTTTTTTTTGACCGATCGTTCCTATGGGAGCTATATGATATAGTCAAAATTTCACACAGTGCTTAAATACTCTAAAAAAGATCTGAATGCCAAATTTATTTCAAATATCTTTACAAACAAACAAAACACATCGAATTTTGTCCTATGGGAGCTATATGATCTAGTCAAACGATTTAGATTAAATTTAGTACAGTGCTTAGGAACTATAAAATACTCACGAATGTCAAATTTGGTCCCAATATCTTAACAAACAAACGAAACACAACAAATTTTGTCAAAAAATCGTTTTTTTAGGAGATCGGACCTATGGGAGCTACATGATATAGTCAACCGATTTTGTTCAAATTTGGCACATTGCTTAAGTGGTCTAAAAAATTCCAAACGCCAAATCTGGTTACGATATCTTTATTAAAAAACGAAATATAGCGAATTTTTCTTTAAATAAGTTATTTTGGCCGATCGGTCCTATGGGAGTTATATGATATAGTCAACCGATTTCGATCAAATTTGGTACAGTGATTGGGAACTATAAAAAACTTTCGAATACCAAATTTGGTTACAATATCTTCATAAACAAACAAATTATTCGTCTAAAACGCTTTTTTTTGTCGAGGTCGTCTCAAACACCCCCATGGGAGCTATATAATTTATCCCCGATATCAAAAAAATAAAATAAGCTTGTCTCCTATGGGTTAATATGGGATCTAATGTGAACGTTTGGTAACTCTAGCTCTTACCATCCCTGAGATCTAGGCGTTCACACGGACGGACGGACAGACGGACATGGGTATATCGACTTCTCTATTCACCCTGATCATATTTTAGGTAACTTTGGGGTGTCTCCGACGTCTCCTTCTATATGTTACATACATTTTCGGCTTGCACAAACTTAATATACCCTTGGTACCATACGGTACAGGGTATAATGAACATAAACTTTTTTCTTATTTTCGGAGTAGTATGTTAAAATTAAAAAAAAAATGTAGGGGTGGACAACCCTTATCACTTAGGGGTATAAAAATAGATGTTGACCGATTCTTGGACCTACCCAATAGGCACACAAAATTTCATGCGAATCGGCCAAGCCGTTTCGGAGGAGTATGGTAACTAAAAATGTGACACGAAAATTTTATATGTAAGATAACTACGATATTTCTAAACAAATATAATTCTGAAAAGAAAAATCAAAAAAGTGTTTACAAAATTCAGTTGTTATATAAAGGAATCCCTAAAAATACTATAGTAAATTCTATTTGTTTCTGTTAAAAATTTCAAGAGTATAAAAAATTCCATTTCTGTAAAGTGAGTATTAAATTAAAAAATAAAGTGTGGGACCATGTACGTGAATAATCGCATAAACCGCTAGAAAGCAGCGAGGCATCGAAAATGCCATCCGCTCACGAACAGACGCACTCGGACAACGACGAATCACGCGATGCATTTGTCCCTCAACGGGTGTTAAGAATAAAGAAGTGCAAAGAAACAAAGAATAAAGAAGAGCGGTGGCAGAGAGTAGTGAGGAAAAATGAACTTGCCGGTCGTCCAACCGCATCAGATACGTTGCGGGCGGTCACAGGTGTTTGGTTCCCGAGACGAACGAAGAACGCAACGAATTACATATTTGGTCAATGCTTGATCATCGTTCATTATTCGTCTTCTGCTGTTTTGGACTTGTTCTTTCGCGTTTTTGTTTCGACTGACATCTGTTTTCCTTTCCTAAATTGTGGTTCCTGTTCCCGCTTAGCGGCTTCACCTGGCAAAGCGTGTTTTCTGATTATGATTTGATTGGATTCTATGAAAAAGATGCAACATTTACTTTACCTTAACATTAAATGCAGTTCCTGTGTTTTATTTTTTCTTGATTTTTTTTTTATGTATATATAATATGTACATATGCATGTATAGGCTCGTTGACTTTGCTCTTGAGTCTCACGAGTTTGCTCGTGAGCTCTTATCCCACCCTACTTAGGAAGTTTCTTTTAATTCTGAAGTAACTTCATTTCATTCGATTTCAAAAGTCGCGTTTGTCAATCAGATAGTATCATTCCGATATATAGCGCAATAAGTTCAAAGTTTAGATACATATAAGATATATACGCTTGCAATATTACTAGAAAATAACAATTTTTATGCTAAAGCATTTCGAACGAAATTTATAATATCACACATTTAATACCAGAACATCACATCGAGAGAATGTGAAAATAAACATTTTTTTAATAGTTTCGACAGATTTTTATACGGCTTAATAATAAACCTAGACTAAAACTTCTTATGTGGACCTTATGATCACAAGACTCTCTCTTTTGGTTCACTACTTTCGTCTCTGGGATATTATAAATATACAAATTACTTAAGTCTAAATGAATGAATAATTGCAGTTTTTTAAAATGCTTTATTTTTATTGCAGGTAAGTGCAATGTTGCAATGCCAATGAATGTCCTTTGACGGTATAAGGTAAACATTAAAATAATTAAATGGTGGAACCAAAGGTTAAAAAATTCAACCATAAAAATAGTTTTCAGGAATCATCAAACTTTTTTTTTTGTTTTTTAATAAAATACACGAGTATTTTAAGGTCAACATGTGTACCCATGCAAAATAAGTTAAGTTGTAAAATCTACCATTTTGAGAATCAGTCTGGCAACACTTTGCTTTTGTGTGTATCAGCTGCTGAGCGTAGTAACTGCATGCTAACACATGCTTCTGAGCGAATGCCACCAGCTGATGCGGAGGCCCGCTGCCATTTACGTATACTCACACGGAGACCATATGACTTACCAACACACTCATACAAAATGCGCTCATGAGAGCGCGTGTTTGCGGAGAGCGCAGCTGCTGAGCATGGTATAATAAGACAAGGTAACGTACTCCGAACGTACCGATTTCTTATTTTTTGTGTGGACAAAAAAGCGAGAAAGCGAAAAAAAAACCACCCTCGGTGCTGTTGTCGTGCATAAGCAAACACACATACATATGCACATATGCATACAAAATTATTTTTTGTTGCTAATGCTTGCAATAAACGCTGCACAAAATAACTGCATATGCTTAAAAACAATGCGCAGACACAACCTTCCTCATGAACATTCGCAACGAAAATGAAATTAAGAATTGTCGTGCGAGTGAAATTTCAGAGTACTTTACCTTTACTTATTATACCATGCTGCTGAGTCGTTGTCAAACAAGTGGTCGGTCGGTCGGTCGTTCGTTCGGATGGTCGGCTGTTCATGTGTTTTGCTTGACTGCCATGCACACGCACGTATTAAATTTTGCATTTGTATGCTGCACCACACAGACACATTCTATATTTCTCTCTCGCACTAAAAAAACCCCATTATACGCGCTCTCTCTCTCTCTGTCTTTCTCTCGTGCTCAACGACTCGGAGAAAACAGTTAACACAGTTGTGAATGTGTGTGCTATACAAAATAAAACAACAAAAAACGAAAAAAAGACCAGCAGCAACAACAACAACAACAAAAGAAACAACAACGTCATCGTCATCTTTTCTGTGCTCTGCCTTCGTTGTCAGCTTCTGCTGCTGGCTCTTGTTGCCAGCCAGTCAGTCGGTCAGCCAGCCAGCCAGTAAAGACGTACTATACGGCTGAGAGCAGCGGCGCATTTAGTAAATTTCCTTTGGCTTGCGTGGTCTTTGTCGTCGGATAGGGTCGTCCGTGGTCATCCGTCGCTGTGGAGTCGCCCCACGTTCCTCGCCAGCAGCTAGTAGTGCAACTCAACTATTCTGTGGCAAATTGTGGTGTTTTGAATAATCAACATATTTTATTAAACGCGTCCGTAAATCAACGAATATGTGAGGAAACACGTGATCCAGTAGAAGACGATCAATAAATTTGAATACTATGTATTTAGTTAAATACGTAGTAAATGTGCACATTAAAAGTAAGCAAGGCTATCCTTGGCCAGAGTTCAAGCCAATTATAACAAAATAAGTGTGCGCGCGTGTGTGTGAGTGTGAACGGACTCTCTGTGTGGAACTGTGCCATTCGCCGCTGTAAACTGCATACGAGTTTTTAGATACATACATATAAAGATGTAGGCGAGGGCTGGTTTCATTGTTTCTGAAAAGAAAATCCAAGGGAAAAAGGAAAAAGTGAAGGGAAGGGAAAAGTATTATAAGTTATGATTATGTCACCATCCATATTTAGTCGTGAGGACTTTTTGCGTTGTAAACCCGACGATGAATGTGGAATATATAACAAAAAATTAGCGACCAAGAACAAGTCGAAGTAGCGGAGTCGACACCAAAAAAGGTTGGGAAACATTGGATCGCTGAGACCAAAGGCATATAAAGGATAAATAGTTTAATTCCTTTGGCATTGGCTTCCTATGACTAAGACCATTATCCAAATTTAAGATATTTAATTTGTAAACTACTTTTTAGTAAAGTAATCATCGGGAGAGCCAGTATTTACGAAAAAATAATCCCATCTTTGCTAGCCGGATAAAATATCAGCCTGCCCTCGAATGTATATGGCAAAACGGTTGTTGCTACTTCTTCTTCGGCTGCATTTACTATTGTTATTGTTTTTGCTGTTAGTGATAGTGTTGGCGTATTGTTGTTGTTGCTGTTGCTGCCACGGTTTGTTGCTTCACTGATTACATGCAATGCAGTTGCCCAGGCAGCTGAGTTTAGTTGCTAAACCGGCGAAGCGCGACTGTTACCAATGCAACAACATTCAGAATTGGCACAAAAAGCCACAACAACAACTACAGCAAAAACGCGGACAACTGTTACGAGTCATTCACCAACTGCGTGTTGACCAGCCAACAGCATTTTGCAACTTTTCGGTTTTTTCTTCTATGTTATTTAACCACTTCCTTTTGTAGTGGTGTCACTTCCTTCCTGCGCATTTCCTGTCTTCTCTTGCGTTCTCAGGTTTTGGTATTTTTGTTTTGTGCTACCAGTTTTTACAGTCCTTACACTACATACACCTCCACACAAACACATTCTCCAGCGGAGATAGCAGTTTGTAGGGTAGGTACTACTCGTGTGGATTATGTTCGATAGATGGCACACCTCAAATTGCTTTGTCAACTCTGGTTCCTGTGAATTGCTTTGCTTTCCACTTTTCATGCGGGCCATTTGATTATTGAAATTATGTGAGGACGGACTATATGTTGTCGGTTCTAGGACACAAATCAAATAACTTGTACCTACAATTTCAGACCGAGTTGAACTAAAGGCCAAATACAGGTCACCTAATCTACACATTAAAAAATATTTTTTTTAAAGTGTGTAAGATAGGAGTAAAGCATGCTCTTTACCACTGCGCGGTTTACTCAATGGTGCTAAGAAAGTAATGTCGTTGCATTCTACGTATCGTCGTACGAGTATCATGCGATGCTTGCTTGGCCCAAACAGTAACTTCACCCTGTACGTTTTGGTGTACACCAAGTGTACACAACAACAACAACAACTACTGTGACGGCAACTCTGACGTCGACCGACGGATTTCGAGTTTCCTGCTCGTTCGATGTTGAGAAACAAGTTTTATTTTTTGATACCAATAATTTTACTACTTTTTCTACGAACACAAGCGTCTCAGCGAGTAGTGGCTGGCAGTTGGGTTGGGTGGAGAAGGAAGGGTAGGCAGATTGTGACTCGGTTTACTTTGTTTCATTCGCTGTGGATCGGATCACTGCTAAATGTTCGTTTGACCTTTAACGGTGCTTTTCTGGTCTGGCCGCAGCTTACACATAAAATCGCGAACAATTAAGACCCATTCAAAAGACGAGCACACGTTACCAGACCAGACCAAGCTAAGAAAATTGAAAACACACCCAACGACGCGCATTTAGAACCACTTTATAAATTTTTGATTTAATTCTCGTAGTTTGTCACTTTGTGTGTATAGTGGAAGAAGGGAGGGGAGGGTCTTGTGAGGCGGTTGCAAAAAAAAAAAAAGAACGCAATAAATAAAACAAAATACTAATTCAAATTGGCTTCAATGCGAGTGAGTTGAAGGTTATTTTACGACCGTCAACGTTGCCTCCGGTACGGAAATTGAGCATTTAAAATTGATTTTTAGCTGTCGTGACAAGCTGTGAAGAAAACGAGCAATAAAACAAACAAAAGTGGGCTGAGCAGCAATAGAATTCGAATTCGTTACTCACCTTTCCAGCCAACTTATTTCTTTGGATTTATTTTAAAGAACAAAGCTACCTACCAACATATTCTTTTCAGTTTGTATGTGTTGCAATTATAGGGTTGGATTATTTCTCTCTCTTTAATAAATATAAAAATACATTTTCTCTCGTGACAAGTTCCTTAGCCACATTAAGTGCAATTTTTGACACATGCCGCTTTAATGTACATATGCATATATTTATATATTATATACAAATATAAGTATATATGCGCATGTGAACGGCTGTTCGATTTTTTTCGTTTTATAAATAACCTTAAACAATTTGCTGTGCTGAGCAGCAAAACACAAAAGTGTCAATGTCAGCTGGCGCTGTTGCCGCAATTCACAGGGAAACAGAATCAATAACCAAGTTAGTAGACTGCCTGCAAGAAAGAAATAGGCCTTATTGAAAATACTGTCCAGTAAACCGCCTTAATCTGGAATCAAATATGTAAAATTAATGTGCAATTAGTTATGAAATAAACAATTCTTTAAAAGGGTAAAAATCGTGACCATTGTACTGTGTATAAGGAAGGACAAACATGACACGTGCCAAACTGAGCGTGAAAATTTTTGCACCAATTGCAGTTCTCCTCCCGTCCAATTTCCATGCTAACATTAAAATTGATAATCGGAATTTTTATTGCATGAGCTGACTCACTGGGCTGAGAGTTGAGAGACATGAAGTCAATCAAATTGTTGTTTACCCTAGCGCTGAGCTTCCAGCACTAGAACGAACTATTAAATTGGTCTTAAACGAATTTATTTTTGCTTTTGTAGTACGAGGTGATTTCATAATTTCAATTCAAAAAGAGTATTTTCGTAGTAAAATGTCACGCTAAAACCGAAAATTAAGTCCAAAAATTTCGCATGCAACGAATTTTGAGATATTTCGAAAAATAAATTTATTTTCGAAATCATTTTTTCAAACAGATACCCCAAAAACACTTTCCCTTATTTCAATCAATATTGAAAAGTTTTTCGTCTCCAAAATCGGGTTATCGAATCTTCAACTTTTTCTAACTATGATAGCAGTGAGTAATTTAAAGTAAAAACTAAACTCTTAAAGATTCATTTCGTAAGAGCAGAAGAATCGATTAAGATAAGAAACGACATTCGCAAGCAACTGAAATAACTTTTAGCTGTCACATTTTATAGTCAAGTATCAAAATAAAAATCTCAGAATTAAACATGAAAAATCCATGTTGCAATCATCCTATTTTTCCTTTGCAATGGTGTAAGTATGTTCGTTCGAGTATGTAACGATTACAGCCGCAAAAACACCGCCAGACAATACTAAATCTGTTGTGGTTCGGGCGTGTGTGTGTAGATGTGTGGGAAACCTGTCTAGTTTTTCACATAACCAACACAACATCAGCAAAAACAACGCTTTGCTATGCTCCCACAATATTGCGGACTAGTCGTCCGTCCCGTTGCCTCCGTATCTCTAAGATACAAAAAATAAAAGCAACAACTAAATGTGGCAGCTAGTAAGAAACAGAGAGAGAGAAGACGCAGTTTGGGTCAGTCAGTTTGTGCCAGTTTTTCAGATGATTTTTTGTTACTTTTAATGTTGTACATATATAGTATGTTTAATACTATATATGTATAATACTGGGTTTATACCGATCCATGCCAAAAATTGGCTCAAGTAAATTGAAGTCCTATTTATCTATAAAATCCGATGACTCGGCAAATTATAACAAACAAATGAAAACAGTATTTAGGTACATATTCAGACAATAGAACTGTTGCTTAATAAAGAAGAGCCTTTGTATTTTGGCGTGACGTTATGTTTGTGCGACACAATATGGCGAAGAAAACTTTAAACTACTTTAAAAAAAGTCAACAAATGATTTGGCGTGACGTTACAAAAATAGACTTGGGTTGCTTAATATTCAGTTTCGTATTTCTAAAAGTCTACAAGATATTAACAAAATTCTGTATATTCTTTAAACTGTATTACTTAGGTTCTAACTTTGTGACCTTCGTCGCAACACTGCTCATACAAAATAATATGGAATCCAATGTTTTAATATTTCACCACTGTACACAACACAGAACGCTTAAGCCCGTTCGTACTAAAATATCTATAATTATGGACGAGGCTGTGCTATTGCCTCTTACCGCAATCGCTGTCGCCGGAGTGGCAACATCTTGAAGAAGCCACAGCCAAATTCAATCCAATGAGTGCCAACCCCCGCCCGGTCGCTGGAGGAAACCTTGTAACTGTGTACAGTGAAAATGGCGCTAATTTTCCTCTGCTTAAGGTTTCGGCAATGCTTTTGCAATCCACAATGAGTAGACTCCCACAGCAACGGACGGATCTACCCAATCGGGGTGATCCGCCGGCGAGCGTCTCTTTGCAGCATTTCTCTAACGGCATCTTTTTCCATAATTTACTACGAGAGTAGGTTCCTCAAATTGAGTTAGCAAAATGACTATAATTTTGTGGGAACCTTTATGGGTCAAATTTCAACTGTTGACAATGAAGCAAAAAGTAGGTAAAGCAGACTAGCCGCTGACCGCAGCAGTTTTTCGTTTTTTTTTTAAGTATTATTATTATTACTTTTTTTTCGCTTTTGTTTTACTGATTTGCTTAATTAGCAAGACTGACATTTTCGTTATAGGGTCGGCGATATAATTGGGCCTATTTTTTTGTTTTCTTGTCTTTGGGGTCTTATATTTTTTGTTTTTGCATTTCTCTCACGTTTAAAATATTCGTAAAACGTTGTGGGATGGCTCGAAGTAGACGCTCGGAAAGAGAATTGAATGGAGCAATAGGTAGCTGCTACTTGGCTAGGCTAGGGGTCCATTAAAGTTGGAAACGTGATGTGCGGCGATTTGTGTAATTCGCCGTGAGAACTGCGTTTGGTTGCAATCGCTGATTTCGTTCCGTTTTGTTTTTCATGACAGCAGCGAATCCAACGAAAAAAAAGTTGTTATTTAAACACCGTATGGAGATCGATTATAGTCCGACCCTATATTTTATTTACTCTGCATACACACTCAAACTAGTATGCACAGATAGGAATCGCAATCAATTGTTGTGGCCTTCAAAGTGTGAAAACGAACGATCAAAAAACGTCAATATACGTACTATGTGGAGTACAATCAAGCGGCCCTTGAACCACTTTTTCAGACGTGGCTCAATTAGCACCGGATTATCACTGAATACGGTGCGAATATATTAGAAACTGTATGGATTTAATTGAGTTTTCAATACATGTACTAGGTATTTTCTTTGAATCATGCTCCGCTCCGTTAAGATACATAAGTATTCCCGCAATGCCAGAAATCGGCGAAATATCTTTCCTATGCATGCGCTCAGCAGCCTGTATCTGTTGTTTCTCCGACGAAGTAAGCATTTGTATTCGTTGACCTCAAAACGGTCTTCTGGCATACACAACCGCAGGGCTAATTTGTTATGCGCCACACATAACCTTGCCGCTCCAAAACGTTTTGCTTCGCTGTGCATTGACTTTTGCTCGTGCCCCAGCCCCAGCCAGCAACTCCTCAGGTTCAGCCTCAGAGCGCGCGCCCGTCAACAGGAGAGGAAATATCAAAACTTTCATAATTTTCTAGGCAGCCAGCCTGCTGTTGTTTGTTACTACTTGGCTTAATTGAAAAAATGCTATACGGTATATGGTATATGGTATAATAGTGATGCTTTGGCAAACCGACTAGAAACAGAAACCGACAGCTGCCGTGGATAAGTAGGAAAAGCAAGTGAAAAGAAAACATTGTAATAATATACATAATTATTTTTCTCATCTAGATTTTTATTTCGTTCGGTCGTTTGTTCGCCACTGTCTTATTTATTCCATATGGTAGTTGCCTTTGCTTAAGATTTCCGCATGCTTTTTCAACCGTAAATAAGCACGAACTTTCATTTTAAAATTCTCGAAGCGTCTTGCGCACGCTCAACGCCCACAAAGCGTCTCATTCTCCGTTCCCACCCCACCCATGTGACAATTTGTCGAGTTCTTGGCACATCACAAAAATGAGACCGACCAACTGAATTGGCTGGTTGGATGGTGCTTGTATTGTCAATTTTCAGATCAGCGTCATCTGCAAAAGAATCATGTCGACTTTCAACTGGCCAATTATCCATAGACGACCATTGTTTCCATGGCTTTGCGCTTGCGTTTCTTTCTAAGAAGAGGTAATGTTCAGGGTTGCCAACTTTTCGTATAATTGTAAATATAAGAACTTGTAGCAATTGTACTTAGAATTCGGTGAAAGTTTTTGTATGGGAATACATTAAAATGAGAATTTATATCACAATCAAATCTGGTATATTCAGACCTTTAAAATATGTGATGAAGTCAATCGATTTTGATTTAATTTCCTACAGTGCATAAGAGTTCTGAAACAACGAAATTTTGCAGTGAACGATCGGTCCTATACAGGCCATATGGCATAGGCAATCAATTTTGATCGACTAAAGGACTTTCGATTGTAAAATTTGGTTTCGATATCGATGAAAAAGTCCGAGTTATTAATGCAATATGGTGCAGTGCTGAGGAACGTTGAACAACTAATCTATTTCCATCGAAATATCCAATCAATGTCGATTTATATACTAACTGGTGTGCTCTAATACAAAGCCAACCTATTCTAACGGCCATCCGTTTACATTTTTACGAGGATCTCGCAGATTTTGCCACTTTTTGGTACATATCTGCCACTGAATTTATTTTATTGACCAGGTTGCCACATATAATATATAAAAAAAACCTCGAAAGTATGATTTTTGGCTGTCCCAGTGTTGAATCAGCGCCATTTCAGTGTTGGAATAAACATTGCTGTCGGTGGAAATCTACTCCAATGTGTGCCTTGAGTAAGAAGTGTAAAACTTTGGTATTACGCTTACGCCCGCTTAGCTAATAAGAAAACAAACCCACTTTCCATTTTCAGCTAGTGTTGGGAACTCGATATTTGGGTGAGGGTTCCCAAGTAAACCAACTATAAAAAGGAGTAGCTCCTTTTAAAGGCGTTAATAAATGAGCAAAGCCGAAGCTCATACTCCAGAGCATGAACATGTATGTGTGTATGTATGTATATTTCGCAGTCCAGTTTTGGGATAAATTAAAATTGACCGACTGTTTTTATGTTGTGCTCTTTCGTCTCTCCTCCACTTCTGACTGATTCTTCTTCGATGAGGCCGTAATTTTTGCCTGCTCTTTGCATTTATTCACATTTGTTGGTCGGCGTCAGTTTTATTTTTTATTTTTAGCCATTGCGTAAGCAACGAATACACCTTTTACTTTCTTTTTAGTAATAAAAAAGATGATTTAAATAAAACGCTAAGAAAAAGACAAAAAAGAAGACATCTTTGTTTATATGAGAGAGCAATTGAAGTTGAAAATTTCTGATAGTTCGCAGCTAATTTGCATTACATAAATGTTATATATAGTACAGACCCATAAGATGCTTATGCCGTTGCGAATATAATTCATATTTATTGTTGTAAGTCTAATTAACATATAAGCGGATTTTAGCGTAGTGTCATTGTATGCGTGCAAAACAATCCACAAACACGCACGCACACACACACACACACACACACACTCACTGTTTTTTGTAGGAACAATGCAATGAGTCAAAACTCACGCGATCGCGTTTTAGAGTGGCAAAAAAATATATTTTGTTCGTATATATGTACATACAAATGTAAATACTATATACGCATGCATACAAATAAAATGTACATAAAGAAACGCAAACATTAACATATAAAATATATGCATTTGTATGTGTATTAGAAACTAATAATAAATAATAAATCTAAAGCAAATCGCTGGCACAGTGGTACAACTAGTCTAAAAATATTTTTATATGTGATCAAAATCGCGGCGTTTGTATTCGCACCACTGTGCAGTGCGTGCTCCACTCTAATAGGTCACATTCTGGCCAAATGGTCGAACGAGTAGAAGCTTTTATTAGTGCGCCAACGATTTTTCGCCAAATTCGGAATCATATAAACCATAAAAAATGAAAGAAATACAAAACCAAAGTTGAAAGTTAAAACGCAACTCATGAAATTCAAAAATCTTTGTAGTTTTTCGCTAAACCATGTGAATTTGTTTTTAACTATTTGTTTTCTTTTTGTTAAGGTTTTTAGAAGAAAGTTAAGTCAAAGAAAAAGTGAAAGATAGACACAAATCAAAATTAAACAACGGGCCAAATTGAGCGCCGCAAATCTAGCAACGTAAAGCAAAACTACGATGAGTGCGATGCGATGAGTAAGAAAAATTAACAGCTTCTCCAAATCAAATCCGTGTAAAGCAAAGCGAAGAGTAGAGAGTCGGCAAGTGTGTGAGTGAGTAGCGAAAAAGCAAAAGTGACAGTGAATAATGTTGAGAGCGCCCACGCAGCATATTGTGGAGCTTGGTTTCGGATCGAAAAACGTGGCAGCACCAGCAGCAACAACAACAAGAGCAACAGCAGTCAATAAGAGCAAGAAAACAACGAAAACATTACTACAAAGACTCAGGCAACAACAAGAGAAGCTGCAGAAACAATTGTCAACAACAACAGCAACAACGAATACGGTGCAAAAGTATCAGAGAGAGACAACAGCACAAGATTATTATTTTAAACAACGACAACAAGAACAACAGCAGGCTGGAGCAGCAACAACAAACAGCGGCCAATGTTTGTTGTTTTTATCAGCAACAACAAGAGCAAAAACATTGACGGGACATTTAACAACAGCTGAGCCAGCAGCACAAAAGCAAAATAAGAATAAAAAGCACAGTTATAATTTAGCTGCAGCCTTAATGCGCACAACAAAAACGCCAAAAACAACAACAACAACAACAGCAGCAGCAGCAGAAGCAACAGCTGTGGAGAAAAGGTTGCCACCTGAAGAAAATTGTAGCAGCAGCAGCTTGAATAGTTTGTCGTCGTATAATTGCATTAACAACAACAACAGCAGCAATAACAACACCTATTATAACAACAACAACAACAATAATAAAAAGTATAATAATAACAGTGACAACAATTACAACTACATAACTAATTACAATTGCAAAACAATTGTAGCAAAAAGTAAACAAGAGCAACAATACGCAACAACACTGAAAAAACAATACTCTTTAAGTGGACAGTTTTCCAACGCGCTTAACAACAACAACATGTCGCCCACATCTCAGGCGCCCACAAGAACCTCACTTTTTGACTCCTGTCATCGCAAGATCCGTCTGATAGGCGGTGGTCCAGTGGCCTTTTTAGGCGGCCTGGTTGCGTAAGTCTATCTATATTGTTTATAAATTAAAATGATAAGGGCTCAACATTGGATTCCCTATATTCCCTAAAATAAGAAAAAAAAAAAGAAACAGTCAAGGTACCCAACAATGTACCTCACCCTGTACCCAATCTACTTCTGCATATTCCTTCCAAGAACTTGCATGAATTTTTATTGGTGCACTACGATATTTATTCCTATATTTTTTTTTAAATTTGAACCGATTTTGATGAACACCGAAAGTTACATCAAAAAATATGTTAAATGTTAAATTATTTTAGGGGTTATGAAGGTGTTCGTCGTGTAGACGGACATCCGAGGTATTTTCTAAAAAAGGCTAAAAATAACTCTAATCCTGCGGCACTATATTTACCTTGTCATCGATTCTATTGCCAAGTTCAGTTGAGGATAAGCCGATGTTACCAACTTTACGTTAAAGATAAAAGATTAAAAAGTAGTTCAGCCTAGTTCTTCTATAGCAGGAAATGGCACAAACAGAAACCACATAGTAATAGCACATCCAAGGTTAGATGAAAGACAAAAGTTTTGCGAAGGTCGTAGAAACCGGCAGAGTTTGAGTTAAGCTTTTGCGTATAGAGCGCAAAAGTGAGGTGACGCAAAGTTTGGAAACTAAACAAAATATAAATAGCATTTACGTCTTATTTACTCATTTTTTATAGCTTAATTACTATAATATCCCAAGCTGCTTGATTATAAAATCTAAAAGCGCTTTGTAGTGCAATTTCAAGGTTCGCGGTGTAATTAAAAAAATCTTTTGATTTTTAAATAATCAAAACTGTTATTCCCGAGCCCATAACTTAGCAAAATGGTAACTCGAAATCGTGATATTTATTTTTATAGGCTCGACTTTTTCTAATTTTTTAAAATAGATAAAAGAAAAAATAAGAGAATAGACAATATTTGTTTAAAATGCGCGCACAAACACAAAGTTAAATGAACTCGAGACTGTAGAGGCGACCAACACCATGAGGGGCTTCCGTCTCTCTGTCAACATTTTAGAAGCTGGGTAAACCCAGAAGAGTACTAGATACTACAAAAGTGCGCTGAACTGATAATTTACTATTTATCCAAACAGAATGACACAGATAGAAAAAGAATCGTTGTTGTCAAGATTTGTGTGCTTTGGAGTCTTTGAATTCTTCTATAGTTGGTTGTAGTTGTGAAGACAATGACATTTATTTGTTAAAGACCAAGCCAGAACATGATAAACCTGTTAAAAGTGAAGAGCGCAAAAAAGTGTCAATGGCACACTAAGTAACCATAGAGTCATATAGTCAGTTCGAGAATATAGATTTGCATAATAATAATGAATATAATTTTACAGGTTTTCTCCACTTGGTCTCAACATTTGAATATGAGCGTTATATAAACAAAAATAAAGACTCTCTCTGGAAATTAAAAAAAGAAGTTAATAAATGACTAACACTGAGAGAGAGAGAGACTACTTAATCAGCTCTCTATTGAAGTGAGTAACTTAGCATACTGTTCTTAACCAGTCGATTGTTGCCAGGTGAAAAAAAAAAAAGAAAAGAACAAAATCTTTCTCGAGAATCTGTCAGTTGAATATATTTTATATTATTCACTTGATGGGATAGAAATAAGTCTAAAATTGTGGGAATTAATACTGAAGGACTAGCTACGTCACGACGCGACGGTGGTATTATGTATTGCTTATGGTCAGTTGGTGGGGGATGTATCACCAAAAAGGTTATTCGATCTATGACTGTTACTGTCTGGCTTAAAGTCTTTAAAATCAAGTTCTCTGAGACTCTTGGCTTTCATATTCATTGTAAAATCTTTGAGTATTTGTTAAGTTCTTTGCTTTCAGCCAGACTGACAGACAGACCAAGTTTTAATGAGTTATTATTTTGACCTGCAATTTCATTTCATTGTTTTTTCAAGTTAATGGCTCAAGTGTTGTTTCCGTAATGCAGTCCGACATCATGGACCAGTTGCCAAAAGTAATAGATAGGAGAACTCAGCTTTGACCTGGACCAAGTTTTCTTTCTTTTTTTACTTTCAGACATACTGTATACCTGTACGATTATAAACCCGAAAGATTTTCCTAGTTGTCGGGGGTCATTGTCAGCCTCGATGATCTTTAGTTTTTAATATGTGACTAACAGCTGTTGCTATTTTACGAACCTTGATCTCATATTTCCAAGAAAACAGAGCACCTGTGCGATTTCCTGCAACAGTTCATTGACATGTTATGCTCACTGGACCACGTAATCGTTTTGGTAGCGGCAGCTGTTGGTACGGTGAAGTTTTGGATCATACTCAAAAATATATGTAGGTATAATGATTTAGAAAAGTAAGCCAGTCTAATATGGTATTTGGTTGCGTTATAGATTGTTGGAGTCAACCTTAATTCGTTCTATTGATGTGTTTCAATTAAGCTTTTTTTTTATTGTTTCCGAAATTCCAGAAAAGCCCATTAGGCAAACTTTGTTGGTTAAATATTTCTTGGCATTGTCGCTGCTTAATTATTTACAATTACCGCAATACAAACGAGGTCTCACCTTCACTTCACCTTATGGTTGACCCGGGCAAGGGAAAACCTTTGGCCAATGATGACTGGCTGTAATTATTAAAACATTAGACAGTGAAAAGCAACTGTAAAAAAGAAAAGAAAAAAAAATAAAACTAGAACATGACACTGAGTGGCGTAAAAAATCAAAGGTCAATAAAGTTATTCTAGGAAATAAGATTTTCAAAGAGAATTTCGTACAATTTAGAATTATGAGCTTTATTACTTAAGATTTAAAATTTGTGCTGTGTTTTCTTGCAAGTTGTGCTCACGATCTCTTCTAAAAGCATCGAAAACTAAAACAAAAGTTGTCTTTTATTTCGGGTGCACAAATCAATATAATCCTTGCTAAGGGAGGGCTGATTAAAAAAGAAGTTACATACCTATGTATGTAGGTGTGTGAACATAATAAATTTGTATATGGTGTGCAAATTGCTATAATTACCATAAAGCTGTTTATTGCTAATTTGCCCCTTTAATAAACAAACACATTCATAGATGGGTTGCTTTGCTACTGAAAATTGTATTTTAAATTTCACTAGCATTAAAAAAGTAATAATAAAATAATAAAAAACAGCACCAACTTCATGAACACAAACACACGCATGGACATATATATAAACGTCAACTTGAAGCTATTAGCTCTAGCTCTCTATGAAGATAACCAGCCGGTCATCGAGTTCCGGTTGCGCCTCATTTATTTGCTACGCTTTTTGTTTTCTCCTCTGTTTATTCTTTCTCTCTCTCTCTGTCTGCTTCGCTTCACTTTTTAATCCATTTATCCACATGTTATCAACTAAGTATCTCAGTAGCAGACTCATCTGCATATACACAACACATACATACATATATAAAAGTTAATTCCCACATCATCCGTAGCTTTGTTTGGCCGGTATCACATTTTCAAACTTTTTATTTTTTATTATCTATTATCTTTTATCTACTATCTACTATAATTTTTGTTAGTTTCATTTATTCTATAAGCCACGCAAATGTCGTCAGGGAAAAACACCCGCTACTTTCATGGTAATAATGGTCACAGTTGCATGATGACTCACCGGCATCCACACACACACACACCCACACACTCATACGTAAACACCTTCTCGAAAGCTGTCATCATCGGCAAGCTTAAGAGCCAACCTCACCGCAGGCCTCTCTTTTGAACAGCTGTTGCTTCGCTCTCTGCCTCTCCTCCTCCCGCTTTGAATGTTTTTTTTTGCTGCTGGACAGTGGGCGCAAATGTGAAAAAACAACTTTGATTTGTGATATTACTGATATTACTTTATATTGCTAATGGGTTTTTTAATGAGATTTAGCAGAATACAGTTTTCGAGTTTTACCAAATTGAATGCAAATAAAGATTTCATACAAATTAAACCTTTTAACATTCGATTTAAATGTGTTTCACACCCAAAAAAACAGTAAGTTCAGGTATTTTTAAAATGGCCGTTTGAATACTATCCTACCTTTAGTGGTTACCGTATGTGAACTTTTATAAAAAAGTTTTTTTTTTACCAGCTCGAGTCCAATTCATTCACCAGCTAATGTAATTAAAATTTGAAACATAATTCAAAATATTCATAAATTTGAGTTTCTTTGCTGCACAGGTACAGAAATAATTTTAAAATTACATGTACTTTGTGATCAAACATAATTTTTTTGCTGTCTGCGTAAATTTAATTTCTTCAAATATGATCAGTCTCAATGATCTAAAGCAGTAAATATAAAAATAAAATATACATATGCATTTTTTTTTTTGTCTTTGTATTGATCATTTTCTTCCGATGTGACGTATTTTGACGCTTACGTCGCAACGCAACAGACACGAAGTTGCTTGTGCATGACTTCGGTTCTTGTTGCGAGAGCTCTTCCACTGATTTTTCAAACAGCATTAGCAAAAGTGACCGCAACGCGCTCTCTCAACAAGGGACAGCTTCGTGTCTGTTGCGTCGCAAAAAGATCATGGAAACTCCAGAGAATTTACTGAGAGTAGGCCAGTACAAAAGTCACGCACACATTCATGCGTTTTGTGTAAGACACAGTAGATGTGAACCATACGTCCGCGGAATAGGGGGACCGTGCCGATCACTGATCTAAAGAAACGTTAAAAATATAATTGTACAAGATATCGGTGAGAGGAAGTTCAATGCAAAAGTCAAATAGATTTGCACTTTAAATAAAATAAATAGTTTGCATAAATAATTTATGAACTAAGCTAGCATATCGATCGATCACTGTTATTTTTATTTAATTATTACTTTTGGTTCCCATTGTTCCTGATGGTTATTTGTATTCTGATCGAGTACTCCAAACAACAACGGTAGTTGGAAATTTAATGCATGATTCGACACCGCTTACGGCTCGAAAAAAAATTCATCGAAATCGGCGCACATTTTGGAAGTGCTGATTCATATCTTTGTTTTTGCGTAAACTTAAATTTGATAATATTTACTGGAATTATTCGGTTAAAGAGTTTGAAAGACTTAACTTATTTATGAGTAAGCGGATTTTTGTGTTGGAATTGTGATATAAACATAATTTTTGAGTTTTTACAATCAAATATGTTGGTACACATTGAAATTATTTTAATTAGTTGAAACATCGAATATATATTAATGATAATAATGTTTAATATTAATGGAAACAAGGGGCTTCCGAATTATTTCGGTGCAACTTGTTTTTTAATTTAGAGTGTTAAAGTATTATAAAGTTCTTTTGAACTGTGAAATCTATCCAATAGAATTAAAATAAGGACTGCGAGCGAAAATTCGTTATGCAATATTAAATCAAAGTTTATACAAATAATTTGTCGCGTATTTCAATCTTAATATTCATTAAGATTTTAAATTTTTATGGCATTTATGTCATGAATGCCCTTATTAATTTATGGCTACAATTTATCACACCTCGCAGAATCCGCCGTAACTTCGACGTCAACACGAGCGAATCTAATTGAATATTCCCAACGACGTTAAAAATTGCTCTCATCAGCGAATTAAAAAAAAAAAGAGCATAAACAATAACGGCGGAAACAACAATACGGAACAAAATGAATATTAATTGTTTTAAATAATTTTGAACTTGGCAAAGGCAAAACCAAAAGCAAACCTGACGACGCAGCTGTTTTCATTGTCGCATTCGAATTTTTTTTGCATGTTTTTCACGCTCTTGCGTCATACGGCGAAGTCATTAGCAGTTGGTCGCAATTTGTCCACTTGCCGTGCAGGAGAATGAGAAGAAGGGGCGTGTTTGTATAACTGTTTTGATACTCTATACCTAAAAGGGTCAGGGGTATTATAGATTTATGCAATTATTTATGTGTGACACAGAGCCTAGTGACAGAACATCAAATCTGCTATGTTAAGTAAAAAAGAAAAATTTTTAGTTAATAATAATACAAACAAGCAAATATTGGTTTGGATTCTTTCACGTCTTAATTGAATAAAGAATGATTGTTGGATTAAGATTTTGGCACAAAGAGAACTTTACGAAAATCATAGAAGAGTCCTAAAATATTAGGGTATTCCACTGCCGCGAATCCAATCGAATGTCACCCACTTTTATGCGCTCTTAAAATATTTCAGTTTTGCGCAATTCAAATCAAAAGTCCAACAAGAACTGTCATTCGCAGCGACCGTTTTCATTCAATCGCATTCAAAATGTTTGGCCCTCCCTGCACTGAGCGTGAGCTCGCTATAAGCGTGCGGCGTTGACAATTATCTATCTATCTGGTCACACAGCTGATTGGGTTCGCTCTTGCTGCCTAGACGCGCTCTCTTGCGCTCTCCAACTTCTAATACAAAAAAAAAAAGCTCTCTGCGCTTTAGCATAGGTGCGCGGTCGCGTCAGCCAGTCTTCTGATTCTGGTGTCTCGCGTTTGTTGTATTCCGTTCGACGGCGAATGAAAACAGAAAACAGCAAAACAAAATAATAAAAACATAAGAACAAAAAAAAAAGAAAAAAAATTGCTATGATCGTACGATCACTTCCTCAATTTAACGGTACGCGAGTTTTTTGTTTTTTTGATTCGTACTTAGCGAAAATAAAAGCATTATTAAAGCCAATTGAGACGAAAAAATAAAACAAAAATGTACACTGTGAAAAACTGCCTTTAAGCGATTAAATCCCGTGGTCCAAACGAAACCAATGAAGCAAGTGACAATCTTCATCCGATGGACACGCGTTCGCGACGATCGATCGACCGACCAACCGACCCGACCCGACCCGACCGATTGTAACCTAACAAATTTGTACCTCTGCTGATGTCGTTGGCGTCGCCAATGTGTCTGTAAATTAGGAGTCCAAATATTGAACTTGAAATACATTTTAGAAAGGATTGATTTACCCTCGATTACGTTTCTAAACTCAGGTCAAATCTTAATGACGTCATTTTTTTAGTTGATTCATAAATTGACATCGATCAAAGAGGGCGATCTTCGTACTTGACACTTGCAATACTTCTATTAAAACAGGCTGCTTTTGTATTTCAATTAATTGATTTTATTGATTATTATTATGTTACGTACGGGATTGATGTTGGGTGCACTTACTATACGAGTGCAAACGCCATTTTAGATTTCCACTACTCGTTTTTGCGGACCTTAATTGTCATTAATTAAGTTTTCAATCGTTTGATTTGCTATGATAATTTATACGCGTATGTTCCTCGGGTCGTTCTAAATGTCAGCTGCTTATATTTATTTTCCGCTCGCTCTACCATGTGGTGTGGCTATATAGTATTAGTTTTATTAAATTATTTGCAGAATAAAATAAAAGTTATCTTTGACATATAAGGTAATGTCTTCTGAAGCTTGCTTTAAGAACAAGTATAATTCGAAACTCACATATTTAAGGCGACGATGGATGTTCCAAAGACTGTCTAAAAAGATTTCATATTTCTATAAAGTGCTTTCAACTATTTCCAAAGAAGTAGCACTCAGTAATATGAGCACGCAATATGCTTTATAATACTCTGGAGATTGTAACTACTTTAGGAAATCAGCTGCACAATCGAATTGTTTGTGAGTTGGCTCGAACTCGCGTATTCGTTCGTTACTTGTATATCAATAAAAGTTTTTATACTTTAGCTATTATTTAGTCACGTTTTCATGCTCGATTTGAGGAGCAAGTATGATGACTCCATGACTCAATTTCTGAATTTGTGCCGTTGTTGTTGTCGACGTTGTGGTTTGGCCCTTTTTTGTTTTTTTTCCTCCAAGTGTGAAACCCAAAACACCAAACAAGCTAGTCAGCACAAGTCCATTACATCATCAGCAACATCATTATTATTATTATGATAAGTATATGGTAGTAGTATGAATGTATGTATGTCAGACAAATTAAATGAAGAAGGGGGAGAGAAAGGGTATCACAACGATCAACAATAAAAACAACTAAATTTGGCCAATTCTTAAAAGTTTGTTACAATATGAAAGCTCGAGCTTTGTCTACTAGGAAGAGTATCTTATCGGGGTCTATTGCTGCTATTGTTGTTGGTGTTAACAAGGTTGTTGTTTGTCGTCGTGTTTTTGTTCTTAATATTTCTAGCCGGCCTCACCTTTCGTGACACTTGAAGTTTATGGCTATTAACTTATCATACGATATGATTGTTATACATAGGTAGAGATATACATATAGTATGGTTGTTGTTGATGAAATTTCAACACCTTGGAGCGCAGTTACTTCCATATGTACACTCGCCTACACACACGCACACTCACATTCACTAAGGGAACATTAGAGTCTCGACAAATTGTAGATAGTTTCTTTTATTATCAGCCTCATCGTCGTCACCGTCTCCCCATCATCATCATCATCATCATCATCATCATCATGTCCCTATATATAGTATATAGTGAACGGGTGTAGAAATGTATATAATAACATCGTAAACAATTGCCATTGTCTATTGTTGGCACTTTGTTTCTGTCAGTTTAGTTGTTAAAAGTCATTGTCTGGCAGTTTAGTAATATTTTGTAAATAGTTCCATTTTCATATCCAGGCTAGGGTGGCTAATCAGTTAGTTGGGCCTGTGTATTTGGCCCATTTATTTGATTTCATCATCAACAGTATCAAGCACATAGTATGTTCCAGCACTCAGTGAACTTATCAGAAGTTTGCTTTTATGATTTTTAAATTTTGCCATATGTTATACCTGATGATCTAATACCCTACACTTTATGTCTTCGGCATATTGAATGGCATTAAGTACTTTCACCAAATGTTTTCTGACGTTGGATACCTTTCTCAATTACAAATGCATTTTCGTACTCTTTGAAGAGTATGACTCAAGTCTGTTATAGCCGATTAACCAAAAATTATCATCATTATATCGACCACTTGAATAACTTGCAACATTTCATTATTTATATTTTATCTATCTGTGTGGCAATAGACAAAAGCATTTTAATTGATGGATCGGATCAGTGGAGGGAGCACGCATGTTTGCGTGCCATATTGAAAGCCTATCGACGGAATTCGTATTCTAGGAAAGTACAGCAACACCTTGTCACAGTAAGGGGGAAAAGTGGGGTAGGTGAATGTAGGGCTTATCTATACTACTACAAATACACTAGCAAAAACGAAAAAAAAGCTCTAGCGACATGTGTGCTCATGGTCATAGGAGTAGCGACCCTGTGAGAGAGGAGGGAGGGACTTGCATATGCTCAACTTTTTTATTTTAGCCAAATTGGCCTAGCGTTTTGTTTTTGATAAATGTGTTTAGCCTGTCCGATGATAATAAATTTATCAGGCAGAGCGCTTTGTCGGCTCTTTGTGGTTCACTGCGCTCTCTAGGGGATTATAAGTTCCGAAAAAAAAATAAAATAATATCGCTAATTGCCTTTTTCACTCGATTCAACAATGGAATCCACTTTATTTAAAGAGTTTGTGGTCTATGCTCACATACCAAGGTCAAGGCTATGACCTATTACTATTATTTATTAGTAACTCCCACTCCACTCTTTCAGCCGCCTTCCTTCTCGTAGCTTTTATCGGCCTGTTTATTTGTTTAGTTCTGCCTGTAGGGCAACCGGGAAGTGATGTGTTCAAAATTATTATTTATCGTAAATTTTTATGCAACTTTGGCGCTCGATACGCTTTTTAGGCTTGGTCGTTTAGTTTTAGTTTGATTCTTTAGGGGCTGACATATCGTTAAAATGCGATATAAAAGTTTAACGTGCCATTATATTTGCGAAAGACTTTGCACCTTTAATTTAAGGTTAATATCTCAAGTGTTAAGAATTCAGTGTAAGCTAAGTCGGGTTCGAAATAAGAATTGATTTTTGTATTTCCACGCAACAATCTTAAAGTCAACGCAATTTATCTTAAACTTGCCAATAAAACAGAATAAATTATTATGTTCACGTAAAATTGGATTTAAATTGCAATTTTCACCCAGTTGTTTCTTGCCCTTAGAGGGTCGGTGATGTCCCCTTAATAAAGTTTTTGAAGAGTCAAATTGGGCACGCTAAAAAGCAATCACCAACTAGGCTGAAAGCTAAACTTTGACTTACTTCGAATTTGTATATACTTATTGATTAGAGTTAAGGTTTCATAAGTTAAGTACAGAGAACAAGGAATAATATTCATTAGTCAAACATAAGTCTTGGACAATGGTCGTGAAGCGTACAAATACGAGGCGTTCGGTTTTCGAACCTCTGATATTTGCTAAGCTCCGCCATGGCCGGAGTCATTGCCATTGCCATTGGCATTGTCGTTGTCGTTTTTAGAGTTTTCGTTCCAGTTCCAGAGAGCGCGCCTTTATCAAGCTATATTTAGTAGCCAATGCCAGGGCAGTTAGTTTGGTGTTTCAGAGGCCAGCATTGTGCTAATGGTTACAGTCGGTGCTGGTGGTGCTCGGAATACCACTTGAGATTGTATATTATATAAAATATAACACAATATATTTATATTGTATATAATTGTACTTGCTTTAATGTGGCATAGCGCAAGAAAAATGACCACAAATCGTAAATAATAGAAAAAAATGAAAAAAACGTTTAGCTCTAAAGTGCCAAGTACAAATGCAATTTCGTACAATCATAGAGATATAGATAAAAAAGAATTGCCAAAGAATTTCGAAGTAGAAAACAATTTCCCATCGAGATTAACCTCATCAACTACGGCCTCTTCGCCAGCTCAGTCTTCGTTTGTGATTAAATGCCTCTTGAAAACAGCGCGTTTTATGTGGCAAGTGACGACAATACCTGCAAAAATCGGTGAAACTATAGGAACCTTATATCGTTATGCGCATGATTCTGTTGACAGTTTTCTTTGCGTAGCTGGGTGAGTTTAAGGATGCCGATAAAGACTCTTCATTGAATAGCTGCTACTCTCTTATATTAATATTAATATATACGATCTAAAAGAAACAAAATCTAATTTTCGAATCTATTTCTTTTGTATATTTTTAGCAAAGCGCGTCGTAAAGAGCGCGATGGTGACCAAAACTCAACAGATACCAAATTATATTTGGAGGAGAGCGTCCTAGAACGTAAACTACCTGAAGCCGATCTCAAAGCCTTAGTAGATCTTCCAGCTGGTTTGGATTACAATGAATGGCTAGCGTCACACAGTATGTCCAATTTATAATTAATTACCTATGCACTAAATTGAATTATTCGGTTCCGAAGCAGTTCCAGTTTATCAGTTTTAATATATGTGTTTTGAAGAGGTTCTATTGTAATCGGCTATCAAATCAATTATATCATATCTTTTAACACAGTTTTACAGATTTCTAAATGATTCCAACTAGTTCAAAAACTAGTTCACTTGAACTTTTTATCATTGAAACGAAAGAATTTTTTTAAAAAATTTTCGCTACCCTGTTTTTATATTCGTTGAACTTGCTGCTTTGTAAGATTATATTTAATTTTGTTTACTTCTTTATCGAAATATGTTTTTATTCGTACAAAATACCAAATGCTAATTTTGTGATAGTAGCTGTAGAGCAGTGGCAGTTGTTTTTCAATGCTTTTTATGGAATTCATAAGCTTCCATGGGAACGTACCTACATATTTATCGTTTGCACGTACATATAAATTAAGTACCATTTTTGTAAAGTAGAATTTTATAAACTAGTAGTAGTAAAATAATAATAATGATTATAATAATACATACTAAATACTATAGTTGATTATTAATCCGTTTTATGCTCTTCTCCTTTTGTAGCCCTCGCTCTCTTTGAGCACGTGAATCTGGTATACGGAACTATTAGTGAATTTTGTACACAATCCGGTTGCGCCGATATGACTGGACCAGGCAACAGGTGAGAGATTTACAATTACTACCAACAAAATACAAACACTAATATTAATGGGTTTTCTTTTTGACAGAACGTACTTATGGTTCGACGAGAAGGGCAAGAAGACGCGTGTCGCAGCGCCACAGTACATCGACTATGTGATGACGTTCACCCAAAAGACGGTTAGCGATGAGTCGATATTCCCAACCAAATACGCAAACGAGTTCCCCAGCTCGTTTGAGTCGATCGCGCGAAAGATTTTACGCTTGCAATTCCATGTGATAGCGCATCTGTATGCGGCGCATTTCCGAGAAATCGCGCTGCTCGGCTTGCACACCCATTTAAATCTGACCTTTGCGCATCTGACGGCGCTACATCGACGTTTCAATCTGATTGACGAAAAAGAGACAGATGTGCTACGCGACCTAGAGGTAGCGTTGCGTCTAACCGACGATAGCGCCAGTGGCAATGGCAGCATCAGCGCCATTGGCCATTCACATCAGCAGCAGCACGATGGCACTATAGCTGCAACAAGCACAGCTCATGAGGTTCCACCATCATCTGGTGCAGATCACAACAACAGCAGCAGCAACACGTCCTCGGTCTCTACCACGCTGGAGCATGTCAATTCACAAACCAACAATCACACAACGCCACTAATCGATGGCGATGCCGCAGCGCCGCCCATTTGTACACAGCCGGAGTCAGCCAGCAAGCCGGCGTCGACGGCACACGCTGTCTTTGGCGCTGGCGGCGGTGGACTGATGGGCGGCATACTTGGCGACTTGACTAGTGGCGAGTTTGGTGATACTACACGATATTGTACATCGGCGGTTCCTCAAACGACATGCGGAGCGTCGGCGGCGGACAGCGCGGCGGCGGCAGCAACGACGGTGACGTTAAACAATGGCGCGGGCGCATTACATTTAAACTTTAGTAACAATAATAACAATAATCATAATTTGAATCACTTAAACCATCATCATCATCACCACCATGGGCATCATCATGGACACGGGCATGGTCATGGACATCACTTGCATCATCCTCCGGCGGTAGTGGTCGCGGCGGGCGGTATGACGGGGACGCATCAGCCGAACAGTGGTCTAATACAGTGCAATGCGGCTGGAGCTGCAGCTGCTGTGGCTGCCGCGGCCGTAAACAACACCGCAAACACCTCCTCATCGACAACAACAACAACGGCATAGTCGGCCGTTGTCGTCGACACTACTGTTCGAGCATATGGAACCATGACCACGCCGTCGCCCTCCCCTATGTCTGGGTCTACGCCTACGCATATCCCTGCGCCCGCACCACCAATAACACTAAACGCTAAAGCACTAGCAAAAGAGCAAGAGCAACAAGAAAAAAAACATTAGAAATACTAGAATTACGCAAAGATGTTATTTAATGTTATTACTTCTATGATCCTAAAGTTGAAAATATTGTAAAAATAAAACGAAAAACACAAAACCCTTAAAAACAAAGGAAAACCACAAAAAAAGGCGAAATGCTGAATGCAGCCAAATAACAAATTAACGAATCTGGGTGTGCACACAAACGACAACAATTTATAAGACATTATAATTATTATAGTAGTTATGGTTAATGATTATTGATGAACGCAACGCGGAGTGAAAAAAAAGATACAATTTGATACAAAAGATATCATTTATGTCGAACAGCCTGCTAGAGAGTATGCTTCATAAGGACAAGTTGTGACGGCATTCCAAAGTCCCTGATGCAAGAATAGAGAGAGTATGGTTTAAATCTAAATACTAGTTAGAAGACACTAGCTGATGTATGTGGGCACACGTGACGCTTAAGCTTTATACTCGTAGAACATCTTTACATCAACTACAATAACAATTAAATAAGTACACAATTGACGGGCCTGGCCTAAATGGTGAAGAAACAAAAAAAAAAAAACCAAAAAAACTTAAGTTTAAGCCAAAAGAGACACATTTTATTAAACAAAAAAAAGATTCACATAATTACGCAATTATTGTGCGCGACTGCAGCAACTATAAATAAAAAACTAAATCGAGCAAAGAGTATTAAGATGATTATCATTAACATTTCCCCTTTGTACCATGGCCAAAAGCTTTTCAGTTGGCATCTAGAGAGCGTTAAAGGGTTCAATTTTAGTATTTCCAAGAACAACTTTGCACAAATATTTTCAATTGGGCTGTTGCATTCCGATTTTTAGTAACTATTTAGGGGCTCGCCTACAAGTATGCAACATTTTAGTAAGAAATTTTATTTGAACTGATTCAAAAGAACTTGGTGCGGTGAACAGATATAGAAAAAAATGGGCACAACTATCCATTGAATCAATCCGAGTAAGAGTATAAAAAAGGCATAATATTTAAAAAAATAAAATAAAATGGAAAGACTCGACGCAGAACCAGAAAAAATTCCATATATATTGAGCCCCTAACCCTTTAGAGTGTAGGGAATTTCTTGGAATAAACCACAAACACGAAAAAAGTGAAATAAAATATGCCCAAAACTTGACGAATTCTAGGCTGATATTGCATATAAATAAAAATGGCACTTAAGACAAATTAAAACTGCAAAATAGCGCATAACATTTATGATGAGTTATGAAGAAGGAATATAAAATAATATCATTATTAGTTAATAATATAACTAAATATGCGAAAAAATTTAAGTTATTTTTGTTGATGATGATAATGTGCGTTAGCGCAGCGCAATAATTGCACCATGTTGGGAAAACTTTCAAGGGAAATACATACAACACTCAAAGAGAAAGAAGTAAATAAACTTTATGAAATAAAAAAATAAAATAAAAACGATGATAAAATAAATTGTTACGTTCAAATTGTGAAAATGAAAAAAAAAATTGCATTCTTTATGATAGATAATACACTCCGTTAAGATTATATTATTTTAAATAATTTCATTGATTTTTAAATAATACTATGCTGCGGTAAGCATTTTGTTCGTAATGCTATCAGGTACTTTCAAAGCTGACTAGAATCATCCAAGCGATAACTTTGGAACAGCTGTATTGCTTAGCCTTGTCTGGTTGGCGTTATGCCGATGTATTCCAGAGATCTTCTTAAACGTTTCCAAAATATTTTGCGCTCCTCCAACTTGGGCCGCTTGTCATTTTTTCCAACGGGCCATTTGATGTATGTCTTCACATCCATAAGATACTGCAACGTTTTGGGGCGCTTATTGCGAGGTATATCTTCCAGAAAAACAAGTATCAAATGCTCTTTGCTAACCTCGAAAATTCTAGTGGAGGCGAAAAAGACAACAGAAATTAAATACTGAAATGGATTCCAATGTTCAATACTCACCGATGTTGAGCCAAATACATCTCGAATTGACACCAATGGCTAAGCAGGAACTTGGATGATATGATAAGCATAAGCGAGCGAGAGCGATCCATGCAAGAAATAATGTTATCCAGTATAGTGACGCCAATCTACGATAAGGTTTGTTTTGTAGTAGTCGTAAAGACCAATAGGAAAATCTTAGCTTGGCGTACCTGAAAATCACGTTCATGCAGACATATTGAAACATCACCAGACTCCTCCACATTGGGCAGCAGCTCATCCAGTACCCATTGCCTATCATTTTGACAATAACTTATGAAAATATCATATATCACGTTAGGATCATGCTCGGCCATTTGATTGAAGTTATCGATCGATTCCTTTGAAGCACTGGACAGCAGTGCGGCTGACTTGAGCGAAGAGTAGTAATAGTGTATGTGCCAACGCTTTAGATAAACAATAACGCCCAGTAGAGTGAGGCCCATAAGACTAACAACAACCGCAACTACAGTCGTCGTCAGACTGTGCAGCTCCGTCTCCAGCTCGATCATCATGCGTGCCTGGCAGTTAAGTTCACCGACAGGCTGCTGCTCTGTTTCGTTGTAGCACCAGTAGTGCTCCTCATCGTAGTCCAGTAGCTGGAACTTGAGAGTGGTCTCGTTGAGCTTATCCGGCACTGTGTGAGGCTTTGACGACGGACATTTGTTGGAATTGTAGCTTTGTGAAAGGAATCGTAATGTGTATACATTATGCAGGCTCTTGAAGACTTGCATGTTTTGGTAGCTCTGCTCCAGTTTTGGCACATAATTGAGCCACAGTTTTTGCTCTATATTCAATGTTTCAACACTCGCGTTCGACTGGAACGCGAGTCCCATGCTCGTAACAAAAGACTCTCCCGCCTGATACAAGCGTTCATAAGAACACTCCGCCTTTTTATTGTTGTCTGCAGCCGTATCCACGAGATGACGCAGCAGGCAGTCGCAAACAAAATTATTGTCACCCAGGCCTAGGTATTCCAGTAGTTCAAAGTCCTTCAGCATTTCCGTAGTTATGATGTTGATGTTGTTGTCGCGTAGATTAAGCACCCGCAGTGCAGAATTGTTGTGGAACGCTCTCTTGTACCAGTTTCCGATATGGTTGGAGCTAAGATCGAGCACTTGTAAGCTCTTTAGTGACTGGAATGTTTCTGCGGTCACAACATTTAGGTTGTTGCCCGCCAGACCCAGCACTTGCAGTTTCGTTAGCGACTTGGACCACTCCACATCCTTAAGGTTGGAATAGTGAAAGTACAGGAACTTGAGAGTGTTGGCTATGCCATCGAATGCATCATCCAATATATTGTAAGACAGAAACGGATTGCCCGACAAGTCAAGACCCTCGATGGCGGTGTTTTTGAACATGGCGTTACTGACCATGGGAAACGCCGTGAAGCATAGGCTAAGATATTTTAGTTTTTCGCCCAGATGAGTTATAGCCACTGCACTATTTCGTGTCATTTTCGAATGACTGAGATCTAGATATACAAGTTCTGGCAGCACCTTGAATGCGTTCTGCTCAATTTTCAGACCGTAGACCAAATTCATTACCACTTCCAAGGTGGGCATGGACAACTGATAATTGTAGTTTAGCACGTTTGTAAAGGACAGGTCCAGGTATTGTACACTTTGGATGTTCAAAAACGCATCGTAGGGTATAACCATCATCTTGTTGTGCGACATAAAAAGTCGACGAAGATTAGTGACATTTTCAAAGACATCTTTGGTTAGGTACTCGATGCTACAATTACTTATGTCCAGTTCCACCAAACTAGGCATAACTGGAAACTTTGCCCATGCAACTCCCTCTAAAGAAAAAAAAGAAAAGAAAAAAATGTTTTTATCCATAACATCTTAAATAGAATGCACATTATGGGTGAAGGGAACGCAAAGTTTAATGGCAGGTACGGTAAAAATAATATTAAGTAACCTAATATAGCATTCCAAACTGAATAATCAATGGACTGATTCACTGTAAATCGAATTATCAATTATATCATTGCTTAACTAAAATTTGAAAAAATGCGGGGCTCCGCTTAGTTCGTCCCAGTCTTCTTTTTCCTACGGGACAAAGTGTTCTTTGAGTGACAAGCCGTTAAAATCAAAACAACTAAGTTTTGAAAATAAGTTACAAAATGACCGTCAGCTTGAAATTATAGGCAAGGTTAGGAAGGTGTTGCTCGAAACTGAATTGTCAAAAATCGTGGCCAGTGCGGTACTTTTGGTACCGGTTAAACAATTTTGGACTGCCAATAGATTACCCTTATTATGAATCATACATTATATACCATTATTACATAGATATAGCTTCTCGATTTTTGGAAATTATTAAATTTTTGCAGTTTATCACTACAGAATCTGCTTTTAGAGTAGTTGGTAGTTTTTTTGGCCTCGTGTTTCTAGAAATTCATATTAATTTATAATAGAAACATTCCTCCATAGTCTTAAAAACATATCAATCAACGAACAAAAAAAAACCAAAGAGCGAATATTTATCAGTAAACACAATAATTATTGTGCTTAAACATACAAATATTTATATATGTATTTATTATAAAAATTTAAACATATACAGTGTGCCACAAAAGTCATAGTACAGCAGTCGATTTTACACTTAAATGTAACATATTTTTTAAATTTTCCAAAAACTAATGATGAGGTTTTCTTAAATATATATTTTTAAACAATTGTCAAAGATCGAGAGATTAAGATTAAGTTTTTTTTAGAATTTTATTGTTAATTGTTGTTTTTTTTTTGTTTATTGTTTAAAAATATATATTTAAGAAAACCTCATTATTAGTTTTTGGAAAATTTAAACAATTTGGGAGGAATTCGCATTTAAGTGTAAAATCGCCTGCTGTACTATGACTTTTGTGGCACACTGTATATACGAGGGGTATTCAAAAAGGAAGTTTCCTAATTTTAAAATGAAGTACAAAAAAATTTTTAGGTTACAAAATGAATGTTTATTAATTATTTGACTGAAAAACTATTTTTCTACATACTCACCTTCGACTTGAATACATTTTTCGTATCTGTTATAGAGTTTATGCAAACCTTCTTTTAAAAAAAACGTGTCCAATTGTGAATTGCGTTAGGTGTTTTGTTGGTTGATTTTTTGGAACCTGGTACAACAATCAATGCGAATCGTTACTGCGAAGTTTTAAATAAGCTTAAAAATGCCATCAGACGAAAACGTCCAGGAAAATTATCCAAAAAAATCTTACTCTTTCATGATAATGCACGGCCTCATTCTGCTCAAAAACGAGAACTTTATTGGAAAAATGCAAATGGGAAATTTTCGATCACCCACCCTCTCTCCGGATCTCGCACCAAGTGGGCAGCATTTTGTTTCAAACGAAGAAGTCCAAACATCTGTCAAATTATGGCTCCAAAAAACAGGACACGTTTTTTTTAAAAGAAGGTTTGCATGAACTCTATAACAGATACGAAAAATGTATTCAAGTCGAAGGTGAGTATGTAGAAAAATAGTTTGTGAGTCAAATAATTAATAAATATTCATTTTGTAACCTAAAAATTTTTTTGTCAAGCAGAGCAGAAACTTAATACATTGCCTAGATCACAGAGCAGACAGGATACAGAAGTTAGGCGAGAAGAGCATAAAGGAACATTATGCATAGAACTTGACTTTTTTTTTACAATTCTGAAATGGCCGAAATCAAACCATCTATTCTGTCAACCCTAATGACTTCGACCTTAACTATCCCTATAACATACCTTATCAAATCTTATTGCTTATCCAGAAAACTTTTTGAAACCTACGTATTACAATCCCTACTGTCCTTCTCCCCTGGCCCCGATGCCATTCCTAGTTGCGTCTTAAAGCATTGTGCTCTCATTTAATTTCATTAAAATATTCTTGCCTTCCGGACATCTGGAATGAATCGTTCATTATCCCCAATCGTAAAAAAGGTTTCAAGTCTAACATTGAAAACTAGCGCGGTATTGGGAAACTTTCATCAATTCCAAAAGTCACTGCAACCCTACTGTCGTTCTTTAATGTCGGATTCCCAACATGGGTTAGTAAAACGTCGGTCCACTTCTACTAACTTTTTAGAAAGAAAAAAAACAAACTGATGCCATTTATACTGAATTTTGTGAAGCATTTGACTCGGTAAGCCATAGTCTTGCCCTTGTTAAACTGTCTCGTCTGGGGTTTTCGTCTTGTCTTTTAAATTGGATATCATACTATTTATATAAAATTAAGGTAACGTTAATGGTACGCTAAGTAGTCATCTACGCTCTCTTCTTTTTAACTTATTTTTAAATGATCTCCCTTATAATCTCATCTTTCCGCATTCTTTGTATGCGGATGATGTCAAACTCTGCATGTCCTACTCCGATAATAGTAAGCACTTGCTTCTTCAGCATGATTTTGATAGCATGCAATATTGGTGCAATATCAACCAACTCTTTCTCAACAAGACAAAATGTTAGGATTTAATATTTTATCATTCTGATCCTTATTTGTCTTCTTACTCTTTCGAATTTTCTGCCTAAAACGCATCGAGATTGTGTCCGATCTGTTGTTTTGTTTGATCATAACCTTAAATTTAATAATCATATTTGCAGCATCGTGAATAAGGCTATAAGTGCTCTTGCTTCTATTAAGACACTACCAAACTTCTTTATATTTCTCTTGTCCGTCCAATTTTAGAATATTGTACCTGCGTTTGGAGACCTCAATACCAACTTTATCCGGACATGATTGTGTCCGTACCAAAGCAATTTCTCTTTTTTGCACTTCATGGCTTAAACTGGGACCCAAATATACGATTATCACCATATTCTGATAGACTTCGCCTTATAAAATTGCATTCCTTAAATCATCGCAAAATATGCCACGGTGTGTTATTCTTGCATAAGCTGTTTTTCAGTCTTATCGATTCCATTGTACTTCTTAGCAAAGTTACTTTTGTCATACCATCCAGAGTAACTCGTAATTTTCGACCCTTAGCTTTACAATTTTGTAGATCTAATTATGCTTTGCACGAAACTTTTGCGTCTTATGCTCTAACTATAATAACTTTTACAATTTCCCCTCTTTCAAACGGTCTATTCAATCTATCATTTCTTCTATCTTAAGTCATCTTGACTTGCCACTTCGAGCATCCTTGACCAATTCTATATTATGAGTCACCCTTTTGGTCAACGGTGATCCCTTGGCGCTTTTTGTTATATAATGTTTAATTTGTATCTTACTACTTCCATGTTTCAAATTTTATATTGTAAATTCAAGTTCACCCATCGGTCTTGAGACGCGGATTAGTTATACGCATTATTTTTTTTCTAAATAAATTATACTCTTTTTTATAATATAAAGTCAACTGAACTTAAGCAACTTCTATCACGTGACTTTCGACTTTCATCAAAATCGGTTAAAATTTAAAGAACCTATAACGATAAACATCGTTATGTAGCAAAAAAAAAAAAAAATAAATGTAATTGGGAAGTTCTTAGAAGGAGTATGTAGGAGTAGGATTTTTTAGTGAACATTTTTTTTTTTAAAATTCTAAAAACATCTTAGAAGAATCAGTTATACGCACATATTTCTAGTTTATATAGTTTGAGAAGTATAAATTTTACTAATTAGATCCCTTGCTTCATTAAGTCCGACCAATAGTTTTCCGGATAGACACCCTGTATGTAGTAGGAAGTATGATGGCATTGGCCTTTGGATAATTTAGGTCAAGTAAACCGTTTTTTGAGGACAGCCGTATGTATAAACAATATCATAATATAAAGCAAACACCTACTAAAACATACAGCCTACATAAAGGTATATACTACGTATATATTATGTATTTATAACGAACCAGACATTTTAAAAGCTGCTTGAATTATTTGCAAAAAATTAAATAATATACTCCAGCAAAGAAAAAATTTAGCCCAGTTTAGTTTTATGTTCTAAACATAAGAGACCTCTTTAAGATTTCGAGATGCGAACACATTATTTCGGACTAATGAGTGTTACTTTAATCAGTGTATTCTGCGATGTAATTCATACACAGAATTCAAGCTCCACAACCAACTGGTGGCAGGCAATTCCAGATTTTTTTACCGAGATTATGACTTTGAAGGTGAATGCATTGACTGCTAAACCTCTCGAAATGGCTGCATAGATGCTATAGATGCCCTATGTAAGCATCGATCTAGAATGCTCGCATTTTACCGACAATTTCTAATTTACTAAGGGGACATTTTTAAGGCTCCTCCACACTAATCGTGGGCAGCGTACCGCCACAAGTTACTCCGGATATCAACAAATTGCAGTTTCGATACATGACGCCGTGTTTTAACTTTAGTGTGCCGCTGCTGGAGGCCGACAAACTGTGGCGGCACACGAGATTTAGCAAGTCTCGTAAGGTCGTCATATTGGCCACGGGCTGGACGAATACTGTCAACGAATCTGCAGCTCTCGATATGATTTCTAAGGCATTCTTGTGCCGAAACGATGTAAACTTTGTGGTAAGCGCAACCAAGTTTTAGTAATTCTTCCATTTTCAAAAGGATTTAAGATTGTCGATGCGGCATTCTATCTGGATACACTCTATAAGTGGTCAGCTCTCAACACAGATGTCATTGGTGAACATATTGCAGTTGGTCTTACTCACTTGGAAAAGCTGACCCCTTTGCGAAACATTCATCTAATTGGTGACTACTCCAAAATAGAATACATGGTATTTTTACCTATAAGTTATCTTGCTCACAGGGCATTCCTTAGGCGCACATATCATGGGCACCGCTGGTCGATCCTTTAAGCGGCTGACAGGTCGTTTGGTTCCTCGCATAACGGGCTTAGATCCGGCAAAGCCGTGTTTCCGCCGCAAGGATACATTAGCCGGCCTAGCAAGAGGGGATGCTAAAATTGTCGACATTATACACACAAATATCGGCATTTTGGCAAAACGTGGACCACTCGGAGATGTAGACTTTTATCCCGGCGGAGCCCATCCCATTCAAACTGGCTGCCTAACAATCGGCTGCTCCCATACACGTGCCGTAGAGTATTTCGCAGAGAGTGCATATCCCGATCAGCAGACTAATTTTATAGGCGAAAAATGTGATTCTTGGAATGCTCTGATGCGTAGGGATTGTTCGAAGACTGCAACGGCAGTGATGGGCTATGCTCTTAATACCACGGTGAGGGGCATTTACTATTTGCAAGTTAATGGTCGGGCACCCTACGGCAAAAATGCTAATCCACGAGCAAATGCCCCATCTTTGAGGTCTTGTTATAAATGCAAAAAAATTTTACCTCTTTAGCAAAATCATCGGATACAACATTTAAGCCAAGTATAATATATTTATATCCCTGATTGTATGTGACTGCGCTCATGGATTTTGAGCCGCTGAGTCCGAATGCAACCCCTAGCTTCGCTTGGCCCTGGGATAGCCTTAAAAACCACCTTCAACCGATAGATATATTCATATAAAACCCCTGATCTTTAATACCGATAGGTACACGGAAAGTACTACAGTTGTACAATATAAGTATGTAACGGACAAAAAGAGGCTTGGCAGACCCCAAGTTCTTCATATCAAAATGCTCATAGCCTTGGGTAGTCTATCCGTCAGTCTGTCGGTATGAGCACCGGAGACTATAAGAGCTTTAACCATGTATTTTCTATGGAACTCCAAATCATATTCAGTGAGCTCAAAAAATAGTTTAAAAAATCGGAACAAGCCACAAATCGAAAAAAAGTGTGAAATTTTGGAGGTTAGCTTAGAACATTTAGGTTCTAGACTTAGTGCTCGGATTCAGCAGCTTAAAATCCATAGTTGTATTATATTTGTTATGTATTATATACCATATTATCAAAGTTATGAGAATTTTAAATTAAAGCAAGATCTTCGACCATCTCGAAAAGAGACTAAAAAGTGTGTGATTTTTTGATAAGGGTGTGCTCGGAAGGTTGGCCCAATTGTAGATTTTCTTCAATTTATTATTCAATTATTGGAAGGATTTGTGGTTTCCTTTCTCTCTCAAATTATATTTAAAAGTTACTCCATCTCATAGATTGCTTTTGCAGTCGTTACGACAGATCGAAACAGAAACTTAGAATAGGTACAGATCTTACAAATAAAATTTGCAAAACCAAGATCCACATATCGGTGTAAGTGATTGTGTATAGTATTGATGTCTGTATGAGTCGTATGTGTTTTTTAGAATATAATTTTCTTACTTTGCTTTCCAAAGTACTTGCGATAATAATACTTGTACCGCCAAAAGGGCATATCATCCAATTCTATTGTGTTTGTGTAGGTTTTGTTTGTGTATGTGTTGTTACTGTTGTACGGATAGTTTGCATAACAATCTTGATAGTAGGTAGTAGAATTCTCTGCCAAATCTTGTTGGCATTTCTCTTGAGCGGTAATATTTATTTGGGCCTCGGGCCAAGTTTCATTTATAAAGCGCTCAAATTCTGAAAGATTTTAATAATCTGTGTTTCAGTCATACCAGTGTAGACCATTAAATGTTTGTGAACTTACTGTTAACACTACTTACCCTGCATATCGGGCATTATGGTCGCGAACTGGTTGCCTCGTAGTGTTAAAAATTTAAGGGACTTCATTGAAGAGAGTGTTCGAAAAGGTACTTCATTTAGAAGATTGTAGGCAGCCGAAAAGACTTCTATACTGTTGGGGTTGGACCGGTAGAAAATGTTTGGTCTGAACCTTAGATCAACATCCTTTAACATATTTCCGTTTGATAGATCCAAGAAGGTGTTATTTGCTATAATTTTTCAAACCACAATATTTAAAGAGGAATTTTATATTATTATAAAGTGTACCCATAAGAACTTGTAACATAGAGAAGGATATATTGGAGTGATGTGTCTTCCATTTCTGTTTCCCTAAGTTACATACATTTTCGACTTGTGGGTACTTAATATACGCTTTGTATCGTATGATAATTTTTCTAGATAAACCCCCACAAGATTTTAAAACATTACGATAATTTTTATATTTTACTGGTGTGTAGCAAAAATCTCAATAAGGTATGCTGGAAACATTTCATTTTCTATTTTGTTTTTATAAAAAAAAAAAACACAATCTATCCCAACCAAAATAAATAATTCCCATGTTCATTTATATTCAATAATTGTTAAATCGTACCGAAATAAATGAATATTTTAGGAATACTTACAGTATTTCATATTTACTATTTTCAGTGTGCCATTCGGATAAGTCCACCATAACACTTCGCCTTTAATGTCATCTAAAAGGCAACTGTTTCCATCATCTGTATCGTATTTAACCAACAGGGATTTCATATCTTTTTCATCAGCAACCTCGTCACTCTCATCCTTAGTGTCTATGGAGTCCATTAGATTCGCTGAAGCAACCTTGATTTTATGTTTCAGTCGCCATGTTTTATTGACACTATCGGTTACATCGTTAGGTATCACTGTAAACCCTGGAACACGAATAGTCGTTTTTGGATTTTCGGTTTTTCCAAATTCCGTGGAATAATTTGACGGTTTGAATGAAGTAGTTTCATTGTACGCGTCTAAAGGTTTCGCATGTACCCTAATTAAATTAACGTATAACAACATGGCAGTAATTTTTAATATGAAATTCATTTTATGGCTCATTGAACTGTCGCCTTTATCTGGAACCGAATATTTATTATATGCAGAACAGAAAAAATATATGATTAACTTTTCTACAGAACTTCGCTCTTTCGTTGGTTCCTTATAAGTTTCTGGAAATTTTGTTTCTACTATTCACTTTCACATATACTTAACAAAATTAATTTTCTGAACCAGAGCTTTTTAGCGGTTTGGATTTTTAACTTAGTTTTTTTTACGCCCGAAAGTTCTTTCGACATCAGCGATTCGACCAACCATTGCTATGGCTCTCTCCAGACTTCTCACGTTACTCACGAATATTGGAAAACCAAAGAGATTTCGTTACGCAATTCGCCATGCGACCGACGTTCAAGCGGACTACGGAACTACTGTTTGAAATGGCTAAAACGAAACAATTTTTTTGGGCTTATGGTCAACAGCAAGCAAAACGATTCCCGTTTGCAATAAATTTTTTTTATGTATTTGTTATATTTTTTGTATAGTATTTGTACCTGCTCCGATATGACTTATCAATTTTGGCAATAATTTCCCAGTTTTGTATTGAATGGGTTGATCGGGGGTGCTATCAGTACGCGCGTTTGGCTGCCAACCTGCACAGAGATTAAATTTACTACAGTCATAATTTGTTATCGGATAATCATCGGGTTGATTGTCATTTGTTGTCTTTTGGTTTCGCATGATCTGGCGATAATGCCAACGGAAAAACTTTGCTTACCGGAACTCTACAGACAAGTAGCCTCAATCTTCACTTCTTTTTTTAATATTAAGATTTTTTATTTTTTTTTTTTGCTATGTTAAATCAAAGATTACCGATTGCGACGATAAAGAAAATCAACCTTGCGATTCTTAGAGTACACAGGTACTCTACAGAGCTCAAATTTGACCAGAATATGAATGAATGATTTTACGCGCCGGCTTATTGATTCACTCTTTAAATGTAACGACTAGAGCTCAAATATGGAATAATGTTAATAAGAAGTCAAATGGATATGGTTAGCCAGATATCGCTAGTTATAGAAAATAATTTAGAAAATATTTTAATATATATATATATTTATAGATGGAATAAAGACTATTAGGAAAGCGGATACAAAAATATAGTACAAGATTGAATGTTATTAATGGCATGGTGAACGTTATGTAAATAAATGAGACATGCCCTTGTAGATCCGAAATTTGTCTTTTTTTTTGAGAAAAAAAATTACTTTTGCATTGTTTAGAGTAAAATAAAATTATAAAAAAAAAAATAATTTATCGGATCGGGTTTTTGGTTCATATCCTTAGCGTTCTTGAGAAGCAAAGCTAATAAAAAATGAGTACACTTAAAATAGATGGTTATAAGGGTAAATCTAAAATATTCAAAACCATTTAAGTAGCGAACTTTTTTACATACTCCACTACAGAATCATGGAATTCAATTGCATTTGCCTTCAAAACCAGCATTTTTTTGGATCGCCATTAATTTTTTTGAAAGCCTGCTATTTTGGGATTATATTCAGAGCTGAACCAACAAATGTTGCCATAGATTACTTTTAGATGCTACTTGCTAAGATAATGCGATGAAACAAGATGAACTATACTTATGCCAATTAAGGTCGTATTAAAATTTGATTGACATGACAAGCAAATCATCAATAAACTCGTCCATTCCTCTTAATTCAAAGGCATTCAACACCAACAACGTTTTTCTCGTCCCGTTCTTCATGTGATTAGCCATCCGTATCAACATTAAGATCCTATGATTCCAAGATTTTTTTCATTACAGCATGAAGATGCGATAACTTTCCATATCTTCTTTACACAGTTTTTTTTACCAACTGGTAAATTTATTTTTTGCTACCTGTCCCAAGATCATCTTTATGATATATGTAAATAATTTTGCTGTTTACCTACATACTACATATGACCATTTACAATTTTTTTTTGCTTACACTTCCCAGAATAATTATATTTTCGGAAAATTTTATTTGACTGTAACTGAAATTCCTCCAATTTATTAAAAAACTGAAATCAAGTATATAAATTAGGAAATCCTAATAAAATATAAAATTCCGTTAGCCGTTTTGGTTAACCCTCTAGGAAAAGTGTTACCTGTAGAGATCAAAGGACCTAATAATGTAATTATAATAAAACGTATGCCTTTTTGACGGTTCGTCCGTGTCTTTGATAATCGAGAAATAAGCTCATAAAAAAAGTGTACGTAGGTATGTGCAGATCAGTTGAAAAAGACTAACGCAAAGCTAAAGAACTTACCGGCTACAATAAATAATTACCAAAAACAAAGCCCTTCAATATTATTAAAGGTACACCACAAAGTTTTTGGTAATGAAAAAGTTGAGTCAGATATGTATTAATTGAAAGCAGATTCCCTTACAACTACAAATATTGGAGTGAAGGTGAATGCGAAGATTTTAGAATCCGCTAACGCATCCAGAGCTTGAAATGATTTAAATAATACCAAAATACCGAATAAAACAGAACTTTTATGGAAAGAACTTGTGATTAAATAAATCCAAAACAGATATGATGGATTAGTATGACCATGCAACCGTGCAATTTTTTTAATAAAGGATACGCAGTGAAAAAAAAAAGTCGTTGCCTTAATGGGTCTTCACATTTCCCTCGTTTTCGTGTTTATAAGATAAACAAGCAAAATGGGATCGAAGCAGCTGCATAGGTTAATGGAGTGTCTTTGAATACCAAGTTATAAAAAGAAGCGTGATATCTGATATCAATTAATACATGTTAAGTGAGGATCAGGATTCTTTAAGGATAATCAAACATGAAAGTTAGGGGTACCATCTTACCACCACTTACACATCTACACTTTCCACTTTCCATTTGGTGTTTTTCTTCTGGGTGACTATCAAGAGTAGAATGTTTTATCTAGGTGCTAAAAAAATGTATTCTTTATTCATGAATAAATTTATCTGTAGCCAAACTGGCGATTTGAATATCTGAAATATTTCCGGGATAATGAAGGTAGATAATGGGTGTTTTTTTTTTAGAGTTACGCAAGTTTATTTCAAACTAAGAAATATATTTTTAATATCACTGAAACGGGCATTATTGTATAAAAATTGAATGACATTAATGTTTAAATATGAATTTGGGTATGTAGAGGCTTCGGCTGGCGCGTCCAAGGCGCTATATGGAACACGAATTTTCACACCAGCCCATAAAACGGCCCAAACAATAATTTCCTGTGGATGTAATGGTTTTTCGCACAAAGTCGTACCGGTAATGTTGTAATATGCTAATCCAAAACTTATCCATTCAAGGGCTTAGAACTTTCCATACCTAATATATTTGTATATTTTTCAATATAAATATTATTATCTATCTTTTGCGAACACATTGCAAGCCCGCTGTGAAAAATTATATAACAAAATAAAAAAGTGAGGAAGCATATGATAAGCTAATTACAACCTTAATTTGAGATAATTAAGTCGGTTAATAGAGTAGGTTCTTTATAGTGAGTTTCCTAAAGATGGTATCTTATCCCAATTATTACATGTTTATATAGAATTACTATTCAGTGGATTTATTTATATTCAGGTCCAGAACAAAAGTCGAACAATAATTGCGCAAAGCTCGGCACTATATAAATGGAACTTGGATACTTTGGATTTTATTACGAGTAACTATTGTAGTTTGCAATGAAGCAGTTTGCCCTTTTTGGAATCCTTTTGATGATCTTAGCCATGGCACTGGTAAGTATAGCCGCAATTTATGGAAAGCTTAGCTGTCTTTCTTTTATTATTCCGTAGGCGGATATGCCGATGCCAAAGATGCCAATGCCCAAAATGCCTGGAATAGGAAACTTTTTGCACTCTGGCTTTAAGCAATCTGCTGGGGTCAATCCACAGGAGCCACCTCGCTCAATGCCCCAGCATGGCGGAGGCCCACCACCAAAGGAATAGAATTATATCTTAACTTGGCTTTTGACTTTGATAGGAAAGAAGAAAAAAATGTGTTATGTATACGATCTAACCCAGTAATATAACAAATTGCAATAACCAAGGTTGCAAGGTGGTTTCAATATTTTAAATATGTGCTTAGCGTTGCACACACTCCATCCAGTGTGCAAACTACGGGTACCCTAAATGAAGCGATTTTTGTGGATGCACGCTGATAAATGTGTCTTGAACTAGAGGTTAACATAGGAATGCTGTTAGGTTGGCTAAGCCAGAATGTTATGGTCTCTCGAGTCTTACTGGAACTCAACATGCTAAGAGAGCGCAACGAGAGTTAGAGCCCAGTTGAGCGTGGTCTGAGAATATGAAAAACCTGTTCTACTGACTCAGAGTACACACATAGGCCAAGCGAATGGCGGCCAGATTAAGATGGACTTTTAGTCTTTCTCGGTTTCTTGAAGCGATTGGGCCAACATTGCGAGAGACCGCATTAGTGTTTGATTTACATTTTTTGTTGTCATTAAAACTGTGCATCGTGCTGCGTCCATGCGTAAATCGCAGGGAGTGCTGCTGCGGCCCGATAGTCGCCTAGGCCTGGATGATGCCGCATCCGAGAGCTACTCATCGAACTCTTCGTTTAGCAACTCCTATAGCGATGGCAGTGACTTGGCCAACTGGGAGGAGTATGTGGCCGATGACGGCACCCTGTTCTACGCGGAATATGTGCCTCAAACAAGATCGGGCTCAACGAACTTGCCAACTCAAGCGGCTGAGCGTCGCATTGATTTTATGCGCAGCACCTCGCTACGCCTGGGAAAAAAGGTGCCTCGTCGACAACAGAGCAGCAACACGATTCAGCAGTCCAAGCACAATGGGAGCCGTCAGAGTCAGCAGCAAACGTCAGAGGCAGAAGAGTTCCGATTCTCACACATTAAGTCATCGCATGCCGACAATTGTAAGCAGTTGGAGCTGGTAATTACGGCAACGGACCGTTTTCGCTTTGGGCGTCGGTCCACGGCAGTGGAATCTATACTTGGCATACGTGTGGTACCGTTTGTGGATCAGCCTGAGTGTCTAATGGTTGAGGACTGTAGCAATATGCAGCAGGAACAGGCGCAAAGCGAGCAGATAATCAAGCGGGGAGACTGGTTCAAGTCGCTGAATGGCATAGACATCAGAACTAGCAATGTGGATGAGCTGCTGCAACAGTTCATGGAACCCACTAAGGTCTGTCTTGTTTTTCAAGGCAGCCAACGCGACGAACTAAATTTCACAGCGGGCAACGCAGATGGCTCCGCTGCAGAGTGCAACAATCCCAGTCATAACCAAGTGCGCAAACTCGAGAATTTTCCCATGTTTGCGGAGCAATTTGAAACGCTCCTGCTGGGTGAGCAGCAAGCTACAGACTCTGAGCTGGAGACACAATTTGCCATGTTGCTGCTGCCACCTGAGTACGTGCAAGATCAGCATAAGGATTCGCTCTATTACTATCCCGAGGGCGCACTTAGCAATTTTCTTTACAAAGCACGTGGCAGTTTTCTCACCCTGAACGCTGTTCTAAGCGATGAACTACACACGAGGCCCCTTAGCTCTCGACTGCTCGTTGACCAGCTTCCCTATTACGTCAATTATCGTACTCTCAATGGATTTCTAGTACTTTTTGCATATGCAGCCCGGGAGCGTAGTGCCTCGGAGTGCAGTCTACGCTCCGATGAACTGATCAACTACATGCGCTTCGCTTTTCCGGGTCTCAGCTTAGAAAACTTCTCCAATGCCAATGAGTCTGCAAGCGGACTGCGGCTCTTTCTACGCCATTTTTGCGGAATTCAGCGAGTGCGTTTATTGGCCAGACCGCATCCTATGGTGCAGTTTGAGGAACTATTGTGGGAATCACGAAGTATATCACTGCCCAAGGAAGCGCAGCTACGCATTTTCGATGCACTCAGTGAAATGGAGGCCATGGACTACAGAAACTGGAATGACGAGCCGCTGACTACGCATCGCGAGTTCTTTATTTATGGCTGCGCCTTGTATTACGATAGCTTTTTATTGGCTTCCCAATTGCCTGTGGATGTGCGGGCCAATGTTGAGGGATTTTTGCGCTGTCGTGGAATCTTCGACTTTATTGGAGCCCAAAGCGTACGAGAGCTTTATGTATGGGAGGAGATTGCCTTGGCCAACGCTACTGGGCGTTATTATCTAACAATTTGCACGCGAAGTCATTTGATTTTGGCAGTTATACTAAAGATCTTTGATGCACCCGAAATGCCGCCAAATGCTACGATTCCGCCCTCGCTTTTCTATATCGAAGAAATACAGGAGACCCTGGACCATTTGATACAGTGTGGCATTGAGTCACTGGCCATGTTTTGGTCCCTTTCGAATAAGCGACCTGAGGTTCTGGACAAAATTGAGCCAAGTGGCGAGTGCTGTGAAGACAAGGAAAACAATAACAAACTTGAAGCCTTTCTGAAGCATAAGCTCACAGTTTCGGGTACAGGTTCAAACTCGAATAATGCTGCTTCCAACTTCAATGATGAGGAGGCACAGCTGTGCTCATCCTTAGGTGGGTCTTCAGTGCACAGTCTTACACCCAGCGAAGAAGATGCTTCGCGCAAACGCTTGACCCCAAATCATGGCGCAGATGACTCTGACAGCGGCTCGGATTGGGAAAACTTTGCAGAACAACATCCTCTGCACTATGGCTTGGATGCAGAAAGTCCCAGCCAAATGACCGAATCTTTGTGGAAGGAGATTAACAATGTCGTGCCTGTAAAAATATCAGCCGGATGGAAAAATGTCGTATTCTACTACGTGTATGTGGACTCGGCAAATGGCACCCTATATTCTCCTCTCAAAGCCAACTCGGAAAGTTTTCCCTTTTTGTATGAGATGCGCAAGGCCTGCCACACAATACATGGTGTGCTGGAGCGATCCAAACATTTTCGACGCCAATTGATAGAACCCACCGCCAAATCTGTTGGTGGTTTGGCCGGTGTTACTATTGGCGGTGCCGGAAAAAGTACCAGCAAAGATATATCAGTGATCAAGGAACATGGAATTACCATGAAGATAACAGTTGCTCCCAAGGAACCGTCGAACAAGGTTACTTGCTTTAAATTCGTTGTAGTGGGTCGATTGTTTCACTCACCCACCAAGGAGGTTTACGTATGTCATCGGCCAGAAGTGCCACAAAACATGGTCGAAATGGCATTTCGACTTTCCTTCTTTCCAGTAGGTTAGGAGGGAATCACAATAATAAGCAACTTGAAAAGCCAAGTATTAATCTTAGCCTAAGATTTCATATAATAAACCAACTTTACATTTACATTTTAATAAATGTTTTATTTTATTTTTTATTCAACTTGTACACAGAGAAAAATGAAATTGCATTTTTTTTTCACATATATATCATATAATATAATATATATGTATACATTTTTTTTTGTCGATTTTTGTTAAATTGAATAATTAAAATTTGTTAAATTGCTAGAATTTGTTAAGCGCTACTAAAATTTAAATTTGTGGTTTATTAGATATAGTATTGTGTTAAATACATACTTAAATGTAATGCATATATTCCATGTCAGTCGCCTTAAGAGCTTTTGTGGTTCTTTATATATTTGTCGTCGATCTTAAACAAATTATATATTGTATAATGGAAACTATTTGACATAGCCAGTATATGGTTTACTTATGATGAATCTGTCACTTGGTGATATCTTTAAATATTAGATTCAAAATACATTAATTTATAATAATGCCAATTAACGTAGTACATGAATACTGCATAACCCTACTTAGGGTTCAAAATTTTGGGAATTTTTGAGAATTACCCACTTTGTTCCTCCCTCTCTCTCTCTCTATACTAAGCCATGGAAATTTGTAATCTACTTTTTCACACATTTAGATATATAGTAATCTATTTTTGTTCAAATTTAAAATAATATATTTATATACTATATACTTTTTTTTTTTAATCACATGGTGGGATAATCGTTAAAAATTGTGTGATTTTTCTAGGTTCTTATGCGGGTCTTTAAATTTTATTTTTTGTTTTATAAATTGAATTTTAAAGATTGTTTTTTTGTTTTTTTATTGCTGCTGATGTGATTAAAAATATAATTTATGAAGTGTGGAATTATTTTGTATTTTAATTTGGTTATTGGTTATACTACGTGAAATTTCTTTTGATTTTTGTTTTTGAATCCCTTTTTGGTAGGGTCCCCTAAAAAAACACACACGCACACACCCATAGATGCGTAATAGTACATACGAGTACATACATATATCAAAATGATTAGTTATTTATCTAATATTATATGGATTATTGAAAAAATTTTCCCTTAATTCACTTTGCACACATTCACTACACAAGTAGATATTTTATCAAATATTGTATGTATCTAGAATACATACTCGTATATTTATTTATTAATTTGTATATACTTTATTTAGTATATAGCTTTACTTTCAATTTATCATTATTGTTTACAAAATACTTTGAGGAGCACTGGACGTGTCTGTTTGGTTTTTTATCTTTACAAAATTTACATCCATTGAAGAATTAAAAGATTTGTTGTTTGTTTGTTTTTTTTTTTCTTTGTACTAGTAAATAAGAGTTTATATTGTTTATTAGTTAAATAACAACAAATAACACGAGTTACACACAAAAGCACAACCCAAAAGAAAAGAAACTGTTTCAACTCAAACTTGATTCAAAATACGAAATATTTCTGAAGAGACTTGGCAAACTATTATTTTAAATTCTTAACTAATTATTGCATCTAATACTTTTGTTTTTAGTAATTTTCATTTTAAACAAAAAATGCTACTACATTGTGTTTGTTGCATTGGTAATAATACAATTTAAATATGTATTTCATTATTATATAATTGTTTATTAAATAGATCACATTCATGGTTCTATTTTTCACTTTTCACACTTGTTCGGTTTATATCAAATTTTTTAATACATATTTTATTCTTTAATTTTATGTTTAGTGGCGGCCTTATTTACATTAAATGTGTGCTGGTTTAATTGGAAATGAAACTGTAATAATATTAAAGATTAATTATTAAATATGTTCATATGCTTTTTCGGAATATAATTTAATGGTATTGAATGAAATTTTGTGAGTTTTTCATATTTCGAGATCGAGTGGGAAGTTCTTGAGCGTGTTAATTAAATAAAAATTCCAAAAAAAAAAAAATATACAGATTATTTGTATATATTTCGTGTGTGGGTGTGTGTGTATATATGCTCCAAATTAGTTAATTAATTTTCTTTTATTCGGATACTACGCTAAAAATTACTTTAAAATTTATTAACACAGATGACTTTATATCGAATTTTTTCGAAAACTTCTCTCTTTACGTTAGTTGCCTCTTTTTTTTTGGTTTTCTTTTTGTTTACTGCTTTAACAATTTGTTAATCATCTAACTAGCCAAAAATTCTGAATTATATTATATCCATATCATATTAATGCTTGCCGTCTGTTAGTTTTATTTTGAATTTTTTGTGTTTTACGAACTCATCATTGTACAGAGTTTTGATTACATAAACAGCTACATAGAGAATTATTTGCTGGTTTGTTTTTTTTTGTAAATATTAAAATCTTACTTTCGAAACACAGTAAATGTTATAAATATTTTCCATACATATTTATATCTATAGCTACTATTTATTTTTTAATGTTTTAGTTTTGTTTTATTTGCTGGCAAAGTTTTAAACCCTGCGCGTTGCATAAGACAAAAAAAAAAAAAAAAAATTATTTTCTTTGTTTATAGCAAATCAGGTGGAAATATTTTTATTTGTATCAATTTCATGAGATTATTATTTGAAAACGAACTTTTCAGTTTTCGGCCATACGAAACAATTTTGATGGATTGGATTTGTTTTTACTTCTCAACCGATCTTTTAGTTTGTGGTTGTATGTATGTGTGAATGTATGCTTTTATTAATATGTTTTGTATTATTAATTATTATATAATATCACATCAACTTTGTTTTTTTTTTCATTTTACTGAACTCTCTTATTGTGTTTTCTCTCATATATTTATACCCTAGCAGGTGAACGAGCATATAAATTCTAAGATCTGTTACGTTAGCTAATTAAAGGATCGATCGGACCACCTTACAAAAGACAAAAAAAGATTTTATTCAACTTATAAGACACCTGCTAGCGTAGTGTAACATCGGCGTCCCGAAGTTTCCTGGTCTCATATATTATATATAAATTTGTTTTGTTTGTATTTATGTATCGATATACATTTATAAAGATACTTCTTATAACCTAATTAGATCGAGGAGCAAAACATGTACACACGGCTATACTATGTCTGTACTAATAAATATGCAAGTTTAGGCCTGCACTGCAATTTTAAATATTTACATTTTATCCTTGCAATGCCCTTACAAAACCATACATATCATTATTTATAATACTCTTTTATCGCTCTCTTTCCTTTTACATTTGAAGATTTCTTTATGTTCTGTTTTGTTTTCAAATTTTGTTTAAAACGGATATTCGGTAATCGTTCACTGAGTTTTTTTTGTTTTTGATGTTTCCTTGTTTAACAATATTATGAATAATTATTACATTATTTGTTATCCTTTTGTTTAATTTTTTAGTTAAGCAAAAAAGTCAGTCCAATAAGATTTTTTTGAGTTGCCTGCAACTGCAGTTGATTTGTTTTTGTTTTGTTTTAGATCTTATTTTTTTGTTTCAAAATAATATTTTTTTTTTTCTTTAGCATTGGGTTGATTTGTAGTCTTCCTGGAAAAGTACAATTATGGTCCAAAGTTTGCCTCTTTAAAGGTTGTTAGTTTGTTGTGGTTGGTTGGTTGGTAATACTTGCTGCCGCAGTCAGCATAAGTGAAAACTAGAAAATGGTCTTAGCCAAATACTCAAAAACTGTAGCTGTGTTTGTTTCTGACTCGGAGGGATTACGTTTTGAGCTTATTCCACACGACGGCCATACCCCTTTTCCACGTCTCCTCATGTCTATATATGAGGCTTAGTCTGAAGAATAGAGTTTATTTTTGGTCAGCGTAAAATCAGGACTAATCATAATAGTATTGCTGCGAGTGAGATTTCTGCAAAAAAGTTTAAACAGTCATTAATAGATTAAAAAATCCTGCAGCTTCTCAACTACTTACTTCAGAAATTGGGGCAACATCGAGATCCAGCCGCTCTTGTCTTGCTTCAATGTTAGATATAGCTCAAAAATTGACACAGTGTCCGGATCTACCTTAAATGAGGCAATACGTCTGAGGGGAAAAGGCGTATAAGAAACTATAGAACACATGTCAGAAGGCCCATGACAATGGACACAGCAATCAGAATTTCAGCTACTCACCTTACATTGTTCGGCTCGCTCTCGAACTCAATAAATATGGTGCAGGCACGTTCACCACAAGGCTCCCTCTCCGACATGCGTATAATTTCAGCAGCAATGCGCTGAGTGAGATCGAAGGGCAGCGTCACCTCAGTGCAAGCAAGATGACGGCTCTTGGCTTCTCGTAGCTTGGCCTGCAGACGTTGCGACAAATCCTGCACAGCGCTGGCACTAACATCATCCAGATTGTCGGCGGTACCAAAGCGGGCACCCGCTGTCGATTGCATCGGCGAGGCGGGCAACGAAAGCTCCGATGGTGGTGGTGTGCTGGACGATCCCATTACAGTAGTGCTGGCCAGTACGTTGGTTATATAGGCGTGATGATAGGCCGCTGTTCCACCATTGGCATGGGCAGCAGCATCAAAGCTGGCTTCCACTGGTGGGCTGGACTGTTTGGCAGCGGCCGGTGCAGTGACAGGCGCTGCCAGCGACCTCGTGTTTAGCGCTTGATGCTGACGCATGTGCAACACTGAAACTGGATGGCCATCAACGACATCAACGTCGTCAAATTGTTGTTCTGCTGTTGCTGGTGCTGCTGTAGTTCCTGATGCGGCATCCAATCCTGGTGCTGTTAGGGGACTCGTCCAGTCTGCAATAGTGCAAAAAGAGTAGAAAAACGTAAGAACAACGAAACACATCGACCGGCACAATGAAAAGCATGAAATGAAAGAGGAAACAAAAAGAACAAATCGAATCAGCTGATGTCTGCGCAACCGGCAATCGTTGAGTGCTGCATACACATGCATTTGAGCTCAAATTGTCACTCACACAATCACACCGAATTCAAGCTCACTTCACTCACTCGTCGTCGTCGTCTGTGGTGTTTCGTGTGCGCGCAGGCTCGAACCGAAGTCACTCAAAGTTCCCATGGCGCGGGCGCGGGGGTAGCACGTAATCACCTGGCAACAACAGCTGGAAAATCAGCCGTTCGACTCTGCGTTACCCAACTCACCGCCCCGCGCCCGACAAACACTTCAATGAAACTAAAATCTTCAAGTCACCCTCTCTGCTGCTTCCTCTTTAACAACTTTTTTTTTTCTCCTCTTCACCTTCTTCATTGTCACTCAACATTCAAGTGTTGCCTTACACATTTGGTCTTGTTGTTGTTGCTGTTTCCAGCTGACGTCGACGCCGAAGTTGGCAATGCCTTTTGCCATCTTCGTCTGGCATCGGATGTTCCGTCTGTCAGCAGTTTCTGTTCTCTTCTGTTTTCTGTTGTTTTGTTTTCCCTGGTTTTATGCTTTAAGTTAACTATGTACATATTTTTGCTGATTTACATATCTACATATGTATGTATGTGTGTGTGTGTGTGTAACTCATACATTTGTGTGCAGTTACTGGATATTTATGTTATGCATTTATTAAACATATACATACATACATATATGGGTACATAACCTGTATATATGTATATAGCATATCGTAGTTGATTATTACAATCACCACTTTTCAAAACTTTTCCTAAAAATGCGTTAAAAATTATTTGAAAGGTCAACATTGTTTAGATTGTCTGTCACTTAACGTCATCAAAAATGTTGGGAAATAAAACATCTACTCTAGTTGACGAATATTTAGAATTTCATTTGATTTTCAACTATGACTTTAAGCTAATAATTTTTTTTTGTTTGGATTATAATTGATTAAGAAAAGGCGTTTTTTAAATACAGTAAGTAAATAAAGTAAATAAGTCATAACGTTTTAAGGGAAGCTTTAAGTTTTGAACAAATTGTATGTTTCGAACCAGGGGTAGTTTAAATAATCTCTGAGTTCTAGTATGTAGCTTTAATACGCGCAACTATTTGGTACAAAAAAAGTTATTTAATTTTTATAAAAAATTCGCATTTTATGTAAGTATGTATGTTATATATAATAATATCTATGTATAATAATACTCTCATACTCTGTAGTATATAAAGCGAGAATCGAAAAAAGACAACACTAAAACGGGACGGTGCTTTGATATATCGTACATATGTACATATATAATGATATATTTAATGCATATGCATTTTGTGTACACGCGTGCATGTATGTGTACGGACGAGTATGTACATATGTACATATATATGTATGAATAAAATACATACATTGTCGGTTCAAAAAGCGGCAAATCTGCTTATCGTTATGTACTACATGGGAAACTCATTATTAGCACCCTCCCGCAAATGCTTAAAACTTCATGTTTTTGCTGTGCGCTTTGTATAATCTATGTATGTATAAAATATATGAATTGAAGATACAAATTTAAGAGTATGTATGTATGTATATAGCGAATATAACTTAAATTTAAGAATCCCAAATATTTATTTTTTCTTCTTCCAAATGAATGTTCCTAATCTTTATCTTATTGGAAACATCGATATACATATATTCTAAGCAAAATCATCATTTATCGATTTTAACCGATATCTCATTTCTTTTATTTTTCCAAAAAGTTTTAAATTTCTGAACGTAAGCCTTTCAGATATAAATTCAGAAATACTAAAAAAACGATTTTTTTTTTTCAATTTTGTATAAAATGTTCAGCAATTCAAAAAATTTAGGATGTCTGGGAATTTTCAATTCGATTTAGAAATGCTTAAGTTGTCTAACTATATTAATGTCACTATATGTTTTTTCTGTGAAAAAACAATCAGCAATCAATCAATATAACAGGAGCAAGTATAATATGTGAAAAATTAATTTTATGTGAAAAATTACATAAAAAATTATTTAATTCAATTATATCTTTAGTGACACGCTGCTAAAAATAAACTGTCGTAGCTTTCTTATTTATTGTAGAACTAGAATTTTACCAATACCAATTTTATTTTTTTATTAAGTGAAGTCGCTAAAATAATAAGACATAAACCCATTTGTTATTAAATTATTTAAGCTTCCCTAGCATAAAATTAAAATAGTTTCATTCAAATTTAATTTATCAACTAAGCATCTTTTTCATGTGAAGATAATATAATATAGGTAAATTACATACTTTTATTTTCTACCACTATTAATATTAGGCACATTGCAAAAAATTTTCAAAAGAGTTTAGAGTAAAATAAAAGTGTAACTATTATCACATATATCCTAATTCTATTCTAATACCAAAGTTATTTTTCGTAAAGGAAATACAAAATCGTATATGGCTGATTAAAAAAAGAAACTCACCCATTGTCATTAATATCTTAAAATCGAAAACATATTTAACTGTCTATGGTACAAAGGGTATATTAAGATTGTGCAAGCCGAAAATGTATGTTACATATAGAAGGAGTCGTCGGGCACCCTCCAAAGTTACCTAAAGTATGATCAGGGTGACTAAAGAAGTCGATATACCCATGTCTGTCTGTCCGTATTTACGCCTAGATCTCAGAGATAATAATAGCCTGAGTAACCAAACTTTCACATTAGATCCCACATTATCCTATAGTAGACATGTTTACTTTATTTTTTTGGTATCGGGGTTAAATTATATAGCTCCTATAGGGGTGTTTCAGAGGATGTCGAAAAAAAACAGAAGTTTCAGATGGATAATTCGTTTGTTTATAAAGATATCGCAACCAAATTTGGTACTCGGAAGTTTTTTACAGTTCCCAAGCACTGCACCAAATTTTATCAAAATCGGTTTACTATAAATTATATAGCTCAATACCACCAATATCAGTCCAAAAAACGTTTTTTATATAAAATTCGTTGCGTTTCGTTTGATTGTAAAGATATTTTAACCAAATTCGGCATTCCGATTTTTTTTTAGATTTCCAAAGCAGTGTGCCAAATTTGCCCAAAATCGCTTGTCTATATCATATAGCTCCCATTGGAACGATCGGAATTTTGCATAGAAAAACTTTTAAACTAAATTTATTCAATAATATATTTGATACCCGTATTAATTTATATATATATTTGTATATATTTTTTGAAACATATTTTATTTTTTAGAAATATAATAAATAAAAATTGTTCCGTTAAAAAGTTGTGGCGCTTTAAAGTTGAAAACTTGTAGTGTCCGAATAATATGTGTGTCCACTGTATTTTGCATATATATATTTTTTAATTTAATTTAATATAATTTTTTTACACTACTACAGTTTTCAAATTCTCAACAGACCTTTAAAGCAATATACATATACATATTTATTTCCTACAAAAATTAAAAAAAAAAAAAGTATTTTAAAGGAAATTTTTGGGGCAGTGCCTGGCAGTTATGGATAATTATGGCATTTTTGAGTTGAAGAGCAAACAATATTCGGATTTACATACCTTTCACTTTAGTTGTTCCACCGATGACACCAAATTGTCCCTGAATATGATTTTGTACTGAAAGCACTTCCATTTTCATTGATGCGGTCAAAGGTAGTCCCACAATGGGTACTGTATCTGGCTCAATTTTGTTGAAGGTTCTCCGGAGTTCCTCTATATGGTTGGTATACGTATTTTTTGTTTGTTTCTTCTATTGTAGCTTTTATTTATGTTTATTGAATTAATATGTTGTGAGATTTTTGATTATACTTAATTCATACGTAAGTATATTAGAAATGCACTTTAATCACAAGAATTTGATTTTATTTAAGAATGTTTCTTTTTTAAATATTTTTTTGTATCATTTAAAATCTTTTTCCGTTTCTCGCTACGTTTTACGGCACGATTTTTGACTGGAGATGTTTTTTATTTTATGTAAAGTTGAATCTGCGATTTTGTTATTTTTTATTGACTGTCTCTTCCTTGTTCAACAAATAATTTTTAATTGTAAAAGTATCAACAACTAAATTTGTTATTCTAGTTTAGCATTTAATTAGAATTACATTCTAAAAAGCCGCCTCTCTGCTCTGTCGTCGGCCTGGCTGCCGCTCTTCATATAGGAAAATTAATCAATTTAATATTTTTCGTTTTTACACAGCACTTGAGAGTTTTTTCTTTCTATTTTATTGGTTTTTTCATCGCGCACAATATTGCCCCTAAGAAAAGTGCGAATTGTTTAAGCAGGCCCGGTTTGTTCAACAGAAAGAATTCTTTTATTTTTTCTTATGGCGAAAAGTATTAGGTAGCTACATATACATTTTGTATGGGATACTCTTCTGGATTTGGTATTCTGCACATTGTTCCGAGTGCGTGTTGTGCTTACTTGACCGGTCTGCCGACTGAGGAGTATAGCTACAACTACAGCTACAACTGGAGCCCACAGATTGAGTCAGTTTCAGATGGGTTGAGCTCTTTCAAGTTGCCTCAACGCTCTCGCGCTCAACTGTATGTAACTATTATGACATGTGTGTGAGTAAGTGAATGAGAGGGTCTGTTGGTTGGTTGGTGATTCGTAATAAAACGATAAAACAACTACAGTAGAATGATGTTAAAGCTACAACCACGCACTGCTTGGCTGCTTGACGAAGCGGCTTCAACTTGGCGGCAACGGCGACTTCTGTCACAGAGCAGTTTTCCAAAGCTACTATCCGGCCCGGCAGTATGCGCTGCTGCTTTTATAACAATTTTCCGACGCAGCAGCAACGTCGACGTCGCAGTAATGGCCTCAGCCGCGGCGAACGAGTGAGTGGCTTTTCCCTTTGGCCGTGAAATGCATTGCAATGAAGCATGCGCTTGCTTCTCTCTCTCTTGCTCGTTTTGAGTGTTTTCGGCAGTAGTAAAAGAGAGTACTCTCTGCCAGTAATTTAAAGAAGAAGCTCAAGAGCGCTATGTTCTCTCTTCAGTGTAATTTCCCATTGAGTTTGTTTTTTCGGCTCTCTTACTGAGCCGCTTTTTGAATTTTGAGCAAAACCATCTCTTAGTTTGGAAGTTAAGACCTTTTTTTTTCAAATAAATCTGTACATGAGGGATAGCGTTTATAAAAAGTTTCTTGCAATTCACTTAAAGGAGATGCTTGCAATAATTTAGTAAAACTTAGACAAATTAAAATTTTGTTTGTAAGAATTTATGAGATAGTATTTGTAGGTGGTGCAAAGGTTTTTGATTTAAACAGATTACATTGATTAATATTTTTATTATTAAAAATATCTCTTTTAAAACCTTTAAGATTTCATGATCAACTTCTTTGTGACTCCACTTTTTTGGCATTTAACTAAAGTCTTTTAATTAAACAGCTATATTTCGAAAGCCATTTTTTAACTTAATTATTTAAATTAACAATTGTCATATAAATTTTGCCCCAAATTTCTATTAAGACGCGATTTATTCACTTGGCTGGAAAGTTTTCGTAGAAGTGGAAGTTCATTACATTCTTTTCATTTTTATAGATACAAATTTATTTACTTACTTAGGTGACCTTTACAACCCGTTACCGAGTTACCGCCGACCTTAAGAACTTTCGCCAGGAGCTTCTGCTTCTAGCGCCTCTTCTCTAAAATGTTACACCAAGTGTAAACAGGTTCTCGTCCACTTGGTCCTTTCGAACTCTCGAACACTCCAAGCGCCGCTGCATCCGTCTGCGATACAACACATGCTTCTGCACCGTAAGATTAGTGTCTTTCAGAGCATAATCTCCAGACTAATGTCGTTTTGAATGTTTACGGCAGTGCCAAGGTATATGAACTCCTTGAAAATTTCCAAAGTATATTGGTGTGTTACGAAGTATCCTTGTGCGTAACCAGCATCAACTTTGTCTTGCCTTCATTCATCGCCAAACTCATTCTGCTGACTCCTTTTGCAAATGCAAAGCCGTGCTGCTAATGCAGCCGTGACATCTCGCTTGCAAATCCCAAAAATATCAATATCGTCAGTGTATGCAAGAAGCTGGACACTTTTGTAAAAAATTGTGTTATTTCGATGTACACCGGCCTTCCGCGGCACTTCTTTAGAGGATAGAGGATCGCATTGTCTGAAAAAAGTTTCGGTTCGTTCCTACTTTGATGGAGCTGATTGTGCTGCTCAACGTTATTCTCCACAGGCGAAGCAAAGGATATCGAACACAGACATTGTGGTGTACAGGAAATCCGTTATCGGTCTATCGAATGCAGCTTTATAGTCGACAAACAGATGCTGAGTTCCTGTCTGTCTTTTGCGGTTTTTTTTAATTGGATTTAGCAGGTCTAAACGGTCCGAAGGTGGGTTTGAAAATGCGTTCTCTTCCAACCTTTACGTTGAAGTCCCTGAGGATTATCTTCACGTAGGGCAGTGGTCATATATTCTCTCGAATTTCGCGTAGAACGCATCCTTAACAATGCCATCCTTTTTCTCCATCGGGGCGTGCAAATTAGGTTTATGTTAAAGGATTGAGTCTCCGGCTTACTACAAATCTGCATCCAAATTCGCGACTTTCCGCGTAGCAGTTGTAGCAGATATCGCAGCTTGCTCGCTTAGAGCAACCTTGTTCTATCCATTTCTTTTCTTGGACGGGGGTAACATCACCTTCCCTTTTAATGGTCCGGACATTCCAGGTGCATATCCTTAATAATTTAATAATTTTATTGTTTAATTTTCATATTGCGGAGGTCGTCATATCCAAGGCTCGTTTTTTAGTTTTGCATTGGAGTTTTGGTGGGTTCCAAGCTTTGAGCTTAAACAATTATCAACTGGAGGGCTCGATGCACACATTAGCTCACTAGAATGACGCTGCGGGGAGGCATGTCGTCTTGCAAATATCTGTAACAGATATCGCTCTGGCGGTCGCCAAGTTGAACTTTGCTCTGCACAGATAAATCCAAGCCCTCCAAAATATATAAATACGACTTTATTTAATAAGTTTATTTTATCGAAAAGTAACTTTAAACAGAATTGAATGAACATCAATAAGGTAAAAAATGGCGTACGTAAAGTCGGGCGCGGACGACTTTGGGATACCCTGTACCACTAGCTTGCAATAAAATCCGGTTCCTTCACAAAAAACCAAAAACAGAAGAATTTTAAGCAAACAAATTTTTTTTACCAATCGTTCCTATGGGAGCTAATTGATATAGTCAACCGATTTCAATAAAAGCTACTTAATGTATCCCCGATATCAAAAAAATAAAATAAACTTGTCTCCTATGGAATAATATGGGATCTAATGTGAAAGTTTGGTTACTCTAGCTCTTACCATCTCTGAGATCTAGGCGTTCAAACGGACAGACGGATATGGGTATATGGACTTCTCTATTCACCCCGATCATATTTTAGGTAACTTTGGGGTGTCTCCGACGACTCCTTCTATATGTTACATACATTTTCAGCTTGCACAAACTTAATATACCCTTGGTACCATACGGTAGAGGGTATAAAAACTTAGTCTTTTTTAATGAGTACTTAATAACAGTAAAAGGATTTAAGCTCCAATAAAAGCTGTATATATAAAAAATGTTTTACAGTCGAGCCGGTGCCCGACTGTGGAATACCTGTAGCTTTATTTTATTTTTTTGTGAAATTCGATATTTATACTTATAAGATCCGAAAATTTTTACCGATTGTGATGAAACTCGAAAGTTACGTCAAAGAAGCTAATTAAAGTATATGAGGTAAGTTTAAAGTTGATATGTTGAGGGGTGTGGGAAAAAACATGGTAAATCGATTGCGGGAATGGGGGTCCGCTTCGATAAAATTTGGATATGGATTTGTTTATTAGATTATATTAATCAGCTTACCAAAATTTGTAATTCGAGGTCACTGTAACCATAATTAGGTAGAGCCAAATATTGACGCAGTTTCTATATTTTTGACTATGGCTTTTGAAAGATTAGTGCCATTTTTGACCCACACATGCGGGGAATCATAATCCATCACTCTGTAAAATTTCAGATGAAAATTTCAAACGGTGTGCCCAAAAACCGCGAAAATCTACTGGGGGAACGGGTGAAGCTATTGACATGATTCAACAAACTTCATCTTCTAAGGAAATATGTGCACCAGCTAGTAAAGTTTAGTGTTTCTAGCTCTTCTAGTCTCTGAGATCTAATCGTTCATTCGGACGGACGGACGGACGGATGGACATGGCTTAATCGCTATCCGAGGTTTTGATATGCATTTTGGTATAAAGGACTTGGGGTCTGCCGCGTCTTCTTTTGTCCGTTACATACATTGCACAAATCTAGTAAAAATATGATCCACCGACTTTAAGATACTCTATATCATAACAAAAAACAAGCAAAAAATTGAATCGATTAATTATTAAAATTCGGAAAATTGCTTAGATGATCCAAAAAGATATTTGACTGCCAATTTGAGTTATAAGACCTTTATAAACAAAGGAATTATGGTCTTAAAATATGTTTTTGATCGATCGATCTTATTGGAGTGCATGATATAGTCTCCGATATTGAAATATTGCGTTAACTTAAAATTTTGGTTTCTTTTATCATTTGTGTGATCTATGCGCTTATGTGGCTTCTTGAGTCAGTTTTTTGGGGGATTTCCGATCTTCTTTACGTTATAAACTTAACAATTTCATAAAAATTATCAATATCTTCTATTAGGGACCGCAGGTAGATATAATAATTGAACAAACATAATCTGAAAAAGAACTGCATCTGCTGGTTTTCTTCCTCTACTTATCCGAGACGCTATAATCCCCAATATCAAGGCATTCATATTTTAAGAAAGATATATGTATATATATATTTTTATTCACCTGATGAGTATTGGAACTAACGGTTCGGCTTTCTTTCACTTCACTTTTCTTAGATATGCTACATTCTTTTGCTTAAACTTAATACACAGCTTATCTTGAGGTATAGAAAGCTAGTTCTAGTTCCAAGACGAAGTTTGATGAGTTTAGTAGAAGATATGATCTTGATATCTAAGACCGAAGTAATCTTTCCACGCTGACATATACATTTTATTTCAGAGGGTCAAAATCATCTTTAAACTCAATAGATTTAAAGCGCCTTGCTAACTTTTGGACTGCCTGTAGGAGGGGTCTTACAGTTTATCCAAGATTTAATCTTTTAAAACCTTTGTTCCTGTAGAAATGGCCGTCGGACTTTGTCTTTTGCAGAAAACTAAAATTCGAACTCGACTCTTTTGAGCCTGTCACTGTTAAAACAATTCATCTTAATACAAATAATAAATGGCATCGTTGGCGATGCTTGGCTTCCTCCTCGCCGCAGTTTCTTCTCTGGTTATTTGTCACTGTTTCTTTACCAAGACCAGCTGATAGGTCCTGGTGTGGGAGGAGAATGTTGGCTTGCAGTGGATTACGCTTTCCCGACTCTAGAAAAAGTTTCCCTTTAATTTTATTTTTTATTTTTCTCTTGTCTCCGTTTCGGCTACTCTCATTTTCCTGTTGTTGTTGTGTTTATTCCTGTCGCTGATGTGGGGATTTACACATGTCAGTTAATGCTAAAAAAATGTTTACACAACACAATTGCTGTTCTACTTGGTGTGGTGGGGGAGTGGTTGGGGGATTGGTTGTAGAGGGGGTCAGCTATTTCGCATTGGTGCCCAGCGTGGGGCGCTTGACAGGGACAACTTATAGACGGCATGGCAGCATAGACGCCAAAAGTTTTAAAGGCTGGAGCTGCTTTCTTTATACTCCGTCTTTTTTCTCCCCCATTTAGTGGGCTTGGTGTAACAATGTCAAACAGGATAACAGCCAGTAACATACTACGATTTATCAAATGCATGATTTATATTTTGTGTACTCACAGACTGTACTTTTTTGACCTAAATATGTCCCGCTGAGACATCCATCCGACAAGCTAAGGGTCGAGCTTAGCAGCTATTTTGGGTTTTTTTTTGACAAAATATATTGATTAAAAAAAAATAATTTGGGCAAAAGGTATTAATTTTTTTTTTGTCAAATTGCTAAGAGTTTTTTTTTGTTTCTTTAAGAAAAGAATAACTAAAAACTTTCCGTCATGCTGTGAACTCTTTAGTCTTAGTTAATATGAAAGCACCTTTTAATCTGCATTTATTCGAAACAGAGCATATTCTGATATTGAAGCATTTGAGCGTCTCCTTTTTTTAACCAACCATAACAACTTTTGTCCTGTGGTTCCTAAAACAGTCCCATTGAATATATTTCACTCTTTTGATATATTTTGAGATCAATATATTTAAAGATATTTGCAGATCACACATAGCTTGGGTTTCTCAACAAATTTAATTGCAAATTGCAAACAAATTACATTCCAAAAATGTTTTCAGCGGGTAATAAATATGGTTCTGCCTTGGAGTTAATTTGTAAAGCAATAAGTATGAGAAAAAAAAATTTAAAAAGCCCGAAGTTGCAAAGAATTGATATAGGTATACTTGTTCATATTTCAACAATCAATTTACAGCAATATTCTTTTTATTTCGGTTGGCTTAGGTTGACTATATTTACAGATTTGCGTATCTATGCTCAAAATAAGAGAGGCGAACCCAAGGTACCTTTAAAAAGTCTTTCCATCGTGACGTTTTCAGGGATTACATTTGTCTATTTACATTTAACACTTTTTGTTCTCCAAAGATTAGACCTATTTTTATACCCTGTACCCTATGGTACAAAGTGTATATTTAGTTTGTTCAAGCCGAAAATGTTACTTACAGAAAGAGACATCGGAAACCCTCCGAAGTTTCCCAAAGTATGATCAGGGGGAGAAGTCAATATGTCCCCGTCCGTTTGTATGAACGCCTAGATCTTGGAGATGGTACGAGCTGGAACAACCAAACTATCAAATAAGATACATTATTATCCTAGGGGAGCCAAGTTTATTTTATTTATTCGATATAGGGGCTATATTACATAGATCCCCTATGGGTATTTTAGAGGATTTTGATTAGCCAAAAGCTTTAGATGGATAATTTGTTTGCTTATGAAGATATTGAAACCAAATTTGGCACTAGGATATTTTTATACCCTGTAAAAGCACTGTACTAAATTCAATCAAAATTGGTTACTATATCATATAGCCTTCATATCGGATCGGATTAAAAATCGTGTTTGGAGCGAAGTTCATCTTTTTTTCACTTGCTTATGTAAATATTGTAACTCAATTTGACAAATAAGTATCTGTGTGCAATATGGTGGTACAGGTTATTCCAAAGACGTTCGCGATTTTAGCATACGCCATTTTAAAGCCCGTCACCATATGGTGCAAAGGGTATATTAAATTTGTGCAAACCGAAAATGTATGTAACATATAGAAGGAGTCGTCGGAGACACCCTAAAATTACCTAAAATATGATCAGGGTGACTAGAGAAGTCGATATGCCCATGTCCATCTGTCTGTCCGTTTGAACGCCTAGATCTCAGAGATGGTAAGAGATAGAGTAACCAAATTTTCACATTAGATCCATAATATTCCATAGGATATCGGGTTAAATTATATAAGGTGTGCGAAAAAAGTCACCTTACAATGTTTATAATCTGCTGCCAGAGCCTTGTCGTTGAGTTTGATCTATTTGATTTTGTGCAGAAATTCCTACAAAAAGCTCGCCTTGCTCGCAATAACAAAGTGCAGAACAAAAAAATAAAAATAAATAATTGAGCTTACATTAGCAGTCGATCGCATCTTAGAAGAGCATAAGAGGATCAAATTGATTTGTTTTCTTTGCTTTTTGGTTTAAACCAACATTTAAAGTGAGTTTATTGTGAAATTCAGCTGTTTCATATAGTTAAATTTAATTTTTTACAATAGAATGTCTCAAAGTCGCTATCTTACAAATGATGAGCGAGCAAAAATTTCAGCTTATCGCGAAATGGGGATGCCACTACAGAATATCGCTACCAAAGTAAACAGAAGTTATTTCACAATCCAAAATTTTTTAAAAGATTCCGAAAATCACGGGAAAAAGCCTCGCACGGGTCGCCCACCTTTACTGCAAGAACGCGATAAGCGACGTATAAAAAGCCTAGCCGTCCAACAAAACCAGAGCGCAGCCCAAATTTGTCACGAACTGGCACTGCCTGTATCAACAAATTTTGAGGGCTTTTGCAGAAACTCATGGGTTTGGAACTTCAGGGGAAAACATTATCTTCAGTGATGAGAAAAATTTTATTAGATAGTCCAGATGGCTATCAATATTATTATAGGGATACTAGGGCTCCAAAGCAGGTCAAAATGTCACGTAATTTCCAAGGAGGGTCGCTTATGGTGTGGGCTGCAACAGGACAATGCTCCGATCCATGTCTCGAAGACACAATAAAATTTTTTGATGAGAAACAAATCCCGGTTTTGGAATGGCCAACAATAAGTCCAGATCTAAACCCTATAGAAAACCTTTGGGGCATACTTTCTAGCAAAGTTTACATGCACGGAAGACAATTTAATCCATTGAAAGAGTTAAAGGAGGCTATTGTGTAGGAGTGGGCGAAATTGGATATATCCTTACTCCAAAAGTTAATAGATTCAATGCCAGGGCGTATAATAGAGACATTCAATGAAGGGAGGGCACATTTAAGAATTTAAGTTAATTAAATAATATTTCATTTAAGTTAATTTAAGAAAATAACATAATAATGAAATTGTAAGTTCATTTATTTCCCTTACCTACAAAAAAACACAAAAGTTTTAGATGGATAATTCATTTGTTTATGAAGATATCCCAATCAATTTCGGCATTCGAAAGTTTTTAAAAGATCAAAATCGGTTGACTATATCATATAGCTCCCATAGGATGGATTTACTAAAAAACGATTTATGTAAAAAATTCGGTATGATTCGTTTGTTTATAAAGGTATCGTGACCAAATTTAGCACTCGACAGTTTTTTATGAGTCTTAAGCACTGTACCAAATTCGATCATAATCGGTTGACTATATTATATAGTTCCCATAGGACCAATCGGTCCAAAAAAAAACGTTTTTTATACAAAATTCGTTGTTTTTCGTTTGTGTTTAATATTTAAGCAATATTTGACATTTAGATCTTTGTCAAAGATCAAAATCTGTGGACTACATCAAATAGCCCCCATTACAAAAGATCGGTAAAAAATAAAAATGTTCCATCTAGTGCTAATTAAGGCAAATATGGACTTCTTCGGCACTAACGACAAACACAAAATTCGGATCTTTAAAACAAATGGATCGGCCACACTCTTCTCAAAGAATCATCAGAAGTTTGCCGCCAATCGTTTGACTGGAATCCGCAAGGCTATAGAACGTTGAACAGCGAAATAAACTCAACAGGAAAATCATGGAGTGAGCTGCAAGCGACAGCGCATAATCGTACCAGATGGAAATGTATCACTGAGGCACTATGCACCACAATTCCATCTCGTCTCATTATAATTCGAGTAATCAAACTTAAAAAAGAATAGATTTCCGGTCGAAGCAGTTTTAATTAGTTACAATACCGCAAAAGAAGAAATTGACAACACTGGCATATATGCGATTGATAACTATTTCTAAGGCGTAACATTATGATTTTACGATATCAAAGCAAAGTTAGATTAATGAGGTAAAGGTTCCTTTCGATTACAGTAGAATACCATGTACTCTGTTGTAGGATTTTCTTATATTTTATCATTGCAACTTTTAAACTGCTTCTAAGCAATCCCTTTCGCTTCTGTTGGAAAAGTTCTTTGACTCTAGCTCAAGAACGACAGACCTAGCTTAATCGCCACCCAAGGTTATGATAAGCGATTTTCGTTTAAAGAACATACCCCAGAACTTATGAAAACTTCAGGCTGAAATAGAAGGAAAAGCACAAAATTAACATAAATCTGCTGAAAAGTAAATTTACTATTGAATCGAAATTTATTTAAGTTCCTTGACTCTATAAAAGAAAAGCGGAAATTAACAAAAACAATCACTTTAACTCAAAGGATTTCCTAGGAAGTTTAAAGCGTAGTGTAAACGTTACGGTTGCAAAAATTTTACAGACATGTGAGCCATGTGCGGAGCATATCTAATATGTATAAAATGCGAAAGTTCTAGGATTGTGGGAAAATGTACATATATACATATGTATGAGTAGGTATAGGCTGAAGAATGGGCTAGGAATGAATAAGCAAGTCAATTGGCCACGACTATTTTGTGCACGCTGTACTTGTTCTTGATGTTCTTTATTCTGGACTAGGTGAATGGAACTGAACTACATGCACAGCAAGATAAGTGATTCTCCGCACGTTCCATCAATAAACTTAGAACGAGAACAACGAAAACAACTCTGCAAAATCCTTTAACTTAACGAACGCTCTGGTTTCTATATCTTCTAAGAAAGTCACGTGAACATCGATTTTCATGTGATTTGTGCGGATGTGTTTCATTTTTATTGATTTTCACTTGATTCCCCCCATATGCTTGAATAAATATGCTCAATTCCGTACGTGTCCATTTTGCGCATACTTATGCGATTACAAGGTCCTGGAATGTTGTCCTCTGCACATTTGAGTATTTGGTATGATGCTCCTCTATACATACTCGTATTACTAGAGCCTAAATTGAACGTCAACCAAGAAACGATGATGATGCTCTACTATCTGCTACCAAATATGAAAGTTAACTGGTATGAATGCAGGACCGGCTTTACAACATAAGAGTAGTTTTTATTCCCCAGGTGAAGCATTTCGTCAAAAACGAACTCTAATAATCATATCAATTTTAAATAAAAGATCTGTAAGGAGGCTCGCCAAATTAGCCGCATTCAACTAACTCTGTCATTTCGTAAACTGAGCAAGAAGCCTCTAAGGAAGTAACAATCTAAATACTTTTTTCACTTCAGACTTAAAAAATTTATCTCCCCTGTTCCTGTGCAATAGTTTTATACATGTATACCTTTTTCTGCGAAACCGTTTCACATATGGTAGCAAGTCAAAATTCTCCATATAGTTGCTTTTTTCATAACCCATACTGGAGAAAAAACTTATTAATGGGAACTTTGTGATATTTTTTTAAAAGATCCACAAGTGGGTATTATGGTCAACAAGTTTGAAAACGAGCATAGATGGCCTATAGTTTTATTTCCTTCAGTACTTCTACAAAAATCTTCTGATAACAATTTCTTAGACTTAGGCAAATATATGCGAATAAATTAGATCAATCAATGGGAAAACTCCACAACCAATTCAAGAATGCAAATACATAATACTACAAAGCTTTCCTGTAATTCTTCCAAACACTCACAAAAAAAAAAACAAAGATCATCCAAATTGGCTTTGGCATTTTGACGTTGAATGTAGATGTTAAATTTAAATACTCTGCTTCGGCATTCTGAAAATTGGGCTCGTCCGCTACGCTTATCTCTAACAGTTCCATACGAATAAATTGTAATCGACTCTTTCGTGAGTACATATTCAATAGTAATCGCTACAAAAAGGTAAAATACATTTTAGCACCGAGCGAATTAAATACCTTTGCTAGAAGTTATCAGCACATAGATTAATTTTTATCAATAAAATAATACGGGGCTCTTGGGCCCCCGTGCATAGTTAACCCGTACACCGCTACAACAGTTCCAATCGAATCGTTATGGGCAACGATACCGTCGTCAGTGGCCAGTTCGATAAGCGTTCGACGGAATCACTAGCCCAGAATGCGTCCAGCTTGATGGCTATTCTAAGCACATATGCTGGAATAATATTGACGCGTCTGGTCACCGCGAAGCCATTGTTCAGAAGTTATCCCTTTCTAGTCGAATTTTTACTGATAAGTGTGCCGGGTGTGTTGGCTGTAACTGTAGGCAGTAATCATGGTGGACACTTTCTGGCGCTTGTGTTCTTGCTTCTAGCCATTTTTATTTATCGCAGCCGATCCTTGCCATTGGCACGTAGACGCCTGCAGTTCGAACTGGGAGGCCGACGACCTACTGTGCTCACACTGGTGAGATCGCTAACACATCTCATTACGGCTATTTGCATACTGGCTATCGATTTTAAAAGTTTTCACCGACCGTTCCGCAAGAGCAGATATTACGGAGCACGTTTGATGGATACAGGCATAGGACTCTTTGTTATAACTATGGGCCTGGTATCCCGTCGTCCAAAAAGCGTAGCCGATGTGCGCCGTGCCCTTGTTTGGTCAGCTCTACCCCTCCTGCTACTGGGTTTCGGACGCACAGTTGTTATTTTGGCAATCGGATACAACCAGGACGAGCATGAGTATGGAACACACTTAAATGCTTTTTTCACACTGGGTCTAACCAAGTTTTGCGGCACAATTCTCGCTGCTATGACCAAAAGGAATGGTCAGGTGTTGGCACTATCATTGGGTAAGTAACAGAGTGACTAATTCTTAGCTCTCGTATTTCTTACTTAGCTACTATTATAATTTACGCTAGGATTACTCATCGCACATCAATGCGGATTAAGTTTTGGACTATCGAATTATGTCATGTCGGACAAAACCCAACGTTTAGATCTATTGAGCGCCAATCGCGAGGGATTACTTTCGTTGCCTGGTTTTGTGGTCATATATCTGCAATCCATATGCTTCAGCAATTGGCTGCTTTCTAAGACACAGCTAACCCATGCTGAGATACTTCGTAAATTGTGGAACCTTCTCTATATAGTGCTCTTCGGCTGGACCTTGTTCGTGGTCAGTGCCTATGTGTTTGGCATATCGCGGGTAACATGCAACTTCGGCTACATTGTTTGGATGATTTCCATTACCAGCACCATGATCTGGATAGGCATCTTTGTATGTGATTATATTATAAACAGCGTGCTGCCGTTGCCTATGATTGCAAATCCCGGTAGTCTAGAGCAGGGATTATTATCCGAAGGTAATAGAACTGCGCCTGACCCAGAATTTATAACAAAACCATATGTTATCTGCGAGGCTGTTAATGATAATGGATTAACGTTTTTCTTGCTGGCTAATGTGACTACAGGTGCAGTTAATATATTTCTGGCACCACCAAATCGTTCGGATAGTGCCTCGATATGCATCCTATTGGCCTATATGTTTTTCCTCACGGGTGTTGTTCATTTGCTTCATAAAAAGGGTGTGCGGATTGCCTGAAACCCTGCATGAAAGTTTCAGACTAATAAGATAATAGTCAGTCTGAAAACTCCTTGAAAGAAACACCAATTCACCAACGGACGGTATCAATAAATTAATACCAATTTCCATATTATAAGTTGGAAATTAAATTTGGTCCAAGCGTTGTAGTTCGTCGGTATTGTCATTAGTTTTACATTTTTATAGTCGCAGCTCCTAGACACATCTTATCCATAGAGTATGCTGTACAAAAATAATCAAAGAATATCTGTGATAATGATCGAGGGTAGTGACTTTTTGAATAAAATAAATATAGTTTAGTAATCAAGCGCTTTATTCCTCAACTTAGTATGGAAGGTTTTTTTAATTTTGTTCCTCTAAATAATGGAAAGGTTTTATTTTTTTATCTTCGCAATGTATCTGCACCCTGAGAATACGATGGATTGTACAAAATTCGTTTCCCGTAGCGACTATTGTTGCTTTAATGGTCGAGATTCATAGTATCATAATAGTTAATACGTTTCTATTGACTACAGCCCACACAGGTCTAAATTTATAAATGTTAGCTCAATAACTTTATTCCCGAATTAATTCGAAGTTACAATGTTAAATAAACAAATAAATATGCATTAATTTTAGTAATATTTCCTTAGAGTGAATACAATAATAATTCCATTATATATCGATGGCATATTTTTAAAGATGTAGCTTGCTTAAAATTTTTCTAGAGACTATGTATAAACAGATGATAAACACTTAACAGGAGACGTATTGTTAAGCGGGAAACTTAAATTATCCTCATGTACATACAAATGGTAACCTGCTGATAAACTCTTTGTTTAAAAACAATAAAATCAAAATGCTTTTTTATTTTTATTCACACTTCTTGGACTTTAATTAAAGGGCGATCACTAGTTGGATAATTTATCGGCAAAACACATGGTTTTGAACTGAAATTGAATTGTTGCCAGTAATTAATGAATTTAATGATAAGAAGTAGTCAAAGATATGGGGGAACTATTTTTGTAGCTGTTACTGATAGTAACCCTTGACTCATGAAATATTGAATATCAAATGTATAAACATTACAAAATATTCTTTGCTCTTTGATTTGCAGACGGTTTTTGTCAAAATTTACAATCAAGAATTTGGTTAAAAGTAAAAAATCTGCTACTCAAGCCATATGGGTAAAATTTTTAACGATATACTCTTGATGTACTTGGAATTGGAGAACTATCGATAGCACTACCATCGAGCTACCATCGATAGGAGCCAGACATTTTCGATACTGCACGACGTGCCATCGATAGTTTGGTGTTTTTTGGTAATGCCATCTCAATGCTGAAAGCGTGCGAAATATTCAAAATCCGAAATTTCCATGCTTGGCTCACACGTTGGATCTGGTGGTTCAAGATGGTTTAACAATTGGCGACGATTTAGTAAAAGCTTTGTTTACAAAGTGTAAGACCATAATTAAATTTTTCAAACAAAGCACCATAGCGCGAGAAAAATTTAAAATAGCTCAAGAAGACTACTCTTATACTTTGCTACAAGAAATGCCAACAAGGTGGAACAGTTTCTACCTAGTGATCCAGCGAATATTAGCAACAAATAATGCCATCGTTACAGTTCTATTATCAACTACCACCTTTTACGGCTGAAGAAATCAATATCTTAAAAGATGTAGAAAAAATATTGTAATTTTTCCAACAAGCAACTAAAAAGATTTCTGGAGGAAAATATGTGACTCTTTCGCTGATAATACCCATGGCATATGGGTTCTACCGCATTCTTTTGCTGCAGCTTCAAACTTTGTACGAATTGTGCCTAAAATTTAATGGAATGAATTATACAAGTTATTAGATTAAAAAGATAATTTGTTGCTTAGCATAATTTTAATATTATGATCTATACTCGTAGTTTCTGAAAGTTACTGCTTTAATTTGTATTAATCGATAGAAGCAATAATTTAAAAAAATTTTAATTTAGCCGAAAGAGATAACAATCTGAAAACTTGTATATTAACACACTTATGGACCGCTTAATACGAATTTGAAACCTTTTACGGTCGGTGGCTCCTCTGGGCTCCACGTGTTGTCCAATTGTGTCATTGACATTGTGACTTTAGGTACCAAACCTTTTTTTTCACAATTAATTATTTATCAGGTATGAAACGGCGATTAAATCATTACTTTCAGGGGCTTAGCGAGGGGGGGTTTCAATATTGATTATTTTTACAAGTTCCTGCTGTTTATAGGGAAGATCAATATTTGTCAAATTGGTTGTATACCAATAAGGCAATATACCTTAAGGCATTCCCCTAAGCAAAAAAGTTCAAGGGACTTGTCGGCAGACTATAAGTTCTATTAAATGATGCACACTTTCTTTAATTTAAAGTTAAAATATATAAAGCGGGTCGATCTCTTATATAATTAAATAACACATCTTCATCGAATTAAAAAATTTGTCTCTCCTTAAATATTTAATTATCGAGAGATGTTATTGGATTTTTGAAAAACAACAAATAACGCGAAAAGTTTTTTTTTGTTATCGAAGTTATATGTTGGATAAACTTTAGCATACATTTTTTTATTCATTCTCTCGAAAAAATATATTTCCGCTTCTACTTCTTTATGTACTCAGTCGGGTGGCATCGTTTCCGCTAAAGAGGGATATCCTTCTGCTGGCTAGAGCGTCACACTCTGCAAATATGCGTCGGGCAAAAAAATTTTAATTTCTTTGGAAACAGCATTAATCATATTCCAAACCGTGTGAATCACTTCTAACCGTTGCCTTCGGAAAATAATTAAGATGAACGGCCGACCTAATGATTACCAACACATTCAGAATCTCCTTTGGTCACATCCTTACAAAAGCAAAGTGCGGTCGTCCTTAAAGCAATATCCAAAAAGGCTTTTCATCTTGTAATGAAACCACTTCTAGCTTCACAAAATCCTCACGATTACAGCTTCTGTTTTTTGCTATCTATGCATCGGTCTCAATGTTTATATGCAAACATAAAATCCTCAGGCACCCCTTAGGCCCTACCCCAGTCACAACTTGAGCCCCTTTAACCAACACAGTGCGCAGTAATTGTATGCGTCTCTGGCGCTGTTGCAGCTTTTTCACTTTACTTCCTTCCTTGGCCATTGTTTTGCGAACAGTGAGCCGAATAAATGTACGAACTAGAAGTCTCCCCAACGAACGGAGAGGGCAAGGCTGAATGGCTGGCTACCAAATGTACACATATATTGCATACATACTGACATACTCCTACACATAGGTTGAATGAATGACGACATAAATAGGAATAGCGGACAGCTTCAGTTTGCTACTTGTCCTGGTCGTGCCTTCCGCTTTTAGCCATCGCTTTTGTTCCTGCCTGGTACAATCACTTAAGCTAAAATGTCAATTGGATGCGCAAGCGGCAAGGAGGCAACAACAAGAAAGTCCCGACCCGAACGAAGCCGAGAAGTGAGAGCCCAGAAATACACCCCTGGGTAAGTAATAAAACTAGTGGGAGAGATGGTGGCAGCCTGCAAAAGTGCTTAAGACAGTAGCGCCTGGCCGAGTCCGAATAAGGCACAGAAAATCCTTTTTCTGGCTAATAGAATTCAAACGCATGAAAGCCTGAATGGGTTCGTATTCCCTGTCGAAAGGCAACGTATTGACGTTGAGCAATACGCATTTGGTGGGTCTTTAGTCTGTGACGGCAAAAGCGTGCACTGGTTAAGAAGAGACGTGAAAGTACGTGACTTTGAATACCTCTGGGTGGCAATATGGGAATATAGAAAAATGGGTAGATGCTTAAATGCTCTGCTTTTCTGTTTTTCTGCTTGTTGTGAAACGCTACAATAACTCTACATAATAATCTGTATTTTTGTCGCGTACTCTCTTGGGTGTGTTGTGATTCAAAACCCAAACGCTCGGAAAGGTGATTTTATTATTTCACTTCGAGAATTGCTCTATCGGAACCATTTAATCATAAATCCACAATTATTTGTATGCCCAGTATGGGTAGTACTAAGTAAGTTTGCCGAAAAACCATTAACGAAACACCTTGGCAATGTACGGCTTGCTTTTTTGTCAACTTTACAAGTTTACTCTACAGCATCCTTGCCCAAATTGGAAAGGATAAAGTGAAAAGCTGCAAACTTTTAAAAGTTTCAATTTTGCTACCCCCGCTTAAAAAGTTGTTCCGCTGGGGAACTAAGCACAATGCTTTTTGAGAGACAGTGGATAAGAGTTATAGGGATGAAAAAAGTCAAAGTGAAAAAGTGCTTCATATGAAAGTGCAAGGAGCAGTATATACTGTTTTTTAAAGAAACATTTTTTTTTTGCCGCTGTGCGTCTTGCCGGACTTTGGCACTTTATGGAACCTGGCCCAGTGCAAACATAAATTGTGTATATAGTAACATAATGGAATTCAATTCGTTTGAAAATGTGTACCTTTTTGTTAAATCTGATTGTTATTTTTTGTTTTAGGGAGAGCGTGCTACATGACTACGTTATGAACACAGCAAGTGTTGCTCTGGATGGATGTATAAAAGATTCTTTAAATAAGAAGCCGAGTCGTCACAGACCGGTGTACTAGCCAGCCACACGAATTGATCCGCCGACAGGCGTCCCTACAGGCCAACAAGAACTGTTCCAAAGTCTGGCAAATAATTAAATCTAGCTCGAATCACGCTAATTAAATAAATTAATTTACATTAAAAAAAGCAAAGTATCCGCAAAGTAGCTTCATATTGGCGTATTAGTAAGAACTTAAATTTTGTCCATGTGTTATGAGTTTTTGCTCTTTAACATATCCAGCTTTTTGCAAGAATTTATAGATTAATCTTAAAAATTTGTGAATCTTTCCCATTGTGGGATTCCTGATTTTAAACCCTACCCTAATATATGGGCCACATAAACTTTACGAAAATTTATGTATAATCTCATAGAGAAGAAGATGCCGGAAACCATTCCCAAAGTTACCAATATGATTAGAAGGACAAAAGAAATTGACATTGATTTCCATTAGGATTTATTTTTTTTTAAATCTATTTACGACTAAATAGGTTCTTAACGCTTATTAATAGCCCAGTCCAGTGAAATTGAGCTGTAAAAATAGACCAATTCAAGGTCAAAGATACAAAGGGTTAAGGTAGAGAAGTTGATATGGACATGCCCCTCTGTCTTACTGTATGTCTGCTATCCGTATATGCCTCTAAATCTCAGAGAAGCCAAAAGCTAGAGCAGCAAATTCTTTTATTGTTTAACGGGGAACAAGCTTATTATATACTTTCATTTGTTTATAACCTTGGCAATCAAAAGTTTTTCAGAGCGTCTAAGCATTTTATTTGAACTGCTTCATTAGTTTTCAAAAATCGCAGGGCGCAGTCTCCGGTACCTTGTCCTTATATATTCAAAAATCAGTTGGCTCCTATCACCCCCTATATATCTAGTTTCGATGGTAAGTATCAAACGTTGTGTAGTAGTTTTTAATCCAAATAGTTTCATTTATTTCATCATGTTCTTTTGAGAAGCTCCAACAAGTCACCAAAGTTCATCTCATCCTAGCACGGGTTTCGAGCGCAGTCGCTGTCGCTTCCGATTCTTTTGTAGCCTGTTTTTTATTTTTAAGATAAACTATTTAATAGACATCGGCAAAGGTAATCTTTGAAGAGACACTTACCCGCTCCTGCAGCTACACAATCATTTGAGAATGTCTTATAACACTGTCCATTTGAAGTGGCACAGACGGGCTTATAGATGGCTGGGCAGATAGTTTGCACAGCATCCACAGGCGACCACAGACCGCAAAGGATAACCATAGCTATGGAGATTCTTTAGTATTGGGAACAATATAAGTCATTGGTTTATTTACCTGTTACAATTAAAAAGGCGTGGATTTTCATTATTCCGATGTCTAGTGAAACAACCTTAGCGCTTCGAGTTTTTAAGATCTCTGAACACTTTACTTGACTTCTGGCTGTTTTTATGCCAAACTTCGAGCACATCGCTGATCTTCTCAGCTGATAATTTTTAACTGGAAAACAGACGGACGGAGCACAGGTGACGATTAAAAAAAGTAACATCAGCTTATATACTTAAATAAATAAATATAAATCTTTTAGACTTACTAATTAGAAAAGTACTTTTAGCCGCGAATAATTATTTAACTTTGGGGGTTTTTCAACAATGACTTTCGATTTATAAAAATCTGTTGGACCCTTCCACAGCCGAATTGTTGATACACTGTAAACGCAAATGTATGTCGCACACATTATTTTTTTGTGTTAATAAAAAAAGCCCTTACGACTCAAAATTTTAAAAAACAAATGATTCTTTTTTTTTTTTTTTTGATTTTTCATCGTCGTACCTATATGCCTCATTATAAAATCTATTTTAACAGATAAGTAAAAAAGGTAATTAAGCCTGATCTCTGTAGACTCAAAATCCATAGATTAGGTAATAAATGAAGTAGAAAAGATATCAACATAAGCCGAGGAGGTCTTGAATATAATTTGAAAATTTTCAATAAAACACTTTTATATAATTTAATACAAATTTTATTTCAATCAAAATGAAAACAATTTTTGCCTGTCACATAGGTGACGACTGATTCGGCTTCTCTATGGGTATAAGGTATTAAAATATTCTAATAAATAGTTTTTTATGGTTTAATAAATTCATAAATACAAATGTATTTGTTTTTTATATGTATATCATGTGATCGTTAGCTTAGGCAAATATCACAACTTTTTTCAATTGAAAACCGGAACCCTTCGAAATCAAGCTAACAATCAGTGGAAGTTTTTGATTCTGGCATAAAGTGGCGTAGAAGGGGGTTTGGGGTATTATTTAGTCTGAATAACTTTAAATGAGGTGAGTTAAAAAAACATTTTTTTTTTATCGAATTTTTAATTTAAGTGTCGGAAAATTATAAATGAAAAATAAAAAAAGAAAACAAAATTCTTAAAGTCTCAGGTAAATGACCAACCCTTTTACACACCTTTTTATATAATATAATCAATAATAAAAGTACCCAAAAGAATTTGATCATTTATTTCGCACAGTGTTTAATTTTTACCCCATCGAAAGGCTTTCATTTGGTTCTTGAGTTCTGGATTCTCTTGAGTTTCAAACCTGTCCCGAATTAAATACTGCTCCAAAATAAAATATGGAAATTCATGATTTGAACTTTAGGCGTACTTTAAAGTCGGGCCCTGTCCCATACCTTGCAACAAAATCCGGTATATTGAATAAGAACACCAACTAAAAATGGTTTTTTGGACGATTGTTTGTATGGGAGCTATATGATATAGTCAACCGATTTTGATCAAATTTAGTAATTGGTTACGATATCTTCATAAAAAAACAAAGTATCCATCTAAAACTTTTGGTTTTTTCGAGGACCTCTGAAAATTTGGTTGCTACAGAAATTTCCATCTCGAGATTTAGATTTACCCTTATCAAGCTTTAGGTAACTTTGAGGGGTCTCCGACGCACAGTGGCTCGGCAGCCGCAAAAGCGTTGCAAAAATTAAAATTTTGATGTAATCGTTTTATAAAACCAATACATGTATCTGATTTAGAATTTTCCAAGGATCACGAATATATAAATTTTATTCAATTCGGCAGAATAGCTTAGTTCCTACATCCGCTCAAAGATGAGTATATTTACAACTATAAACAAAATCTTAATTTTTGGAAAAAAATTTAATATTTAAAGTTGTTTTGTAAAAAAACAATGCAGCCAATGGTTATTTTTTTAATTTCTATAAAAAGGTATATAAAATATAAACATAAACGAAAAAAAACAGTTTCAATCTTTTCTAGTTTTTTCATTATTTCCGTTTGCCTGAACCACTTATATTTGGGCCACTTTTTCAACTTTGGAAGAAAATAAAAAAAAACACAATTTACTCTGTTTTTTTTAACGTAAATATGTTTGTTATTAATCTATTCACCTACTCTAAAAAGATTAATTGCTCTTATTTCCTCTAGTGGCTGTAACACCATTAAAAGCCTAGAAACCCAACTACAAAATATTCTGACGCAGGTATAAGAAGAAGAGCATGCACCAGATGCAGGCACTAAATTGCGAGTTGTTTGCTTATATTTTCACTACAAAAAAATAGCCTACATGTGACATTTGAAAAAAAGGGTTAATAAATCCTTTTTTTGTATTTCCAGGTAGTTGTAAATCATATAATATAATTTAATTTGTACCTGTTACTTTTTCCTGGATAAAGGCTTAATATTTGTATATATTTGCCTGAATACTTCAGAAACATAACATTTTATTTTGACTTTAAAAGAAGACACATTGCAGTAAAAAGTATTTTTAAATATAATTCGCATGCAGTGATTTTATAAGTATAACGATGTCTTTGGAAAACGTAAAATTATTTGAGTTGTTCGGAAACTCCATAACTCCGAAGTAGTTCGTTTCGGCAATCGTGACAGAACTTAACGTTGAGGAAGGTTGGCAAAAATAGACTCAGTTGTACCCTCCACGCGGGTGCCGACCGGGCAATGGGCACTTGCGACCCTGTGTCTGGTTGCATTTTCAGCATGCCAGCGCAGAGAAGTGAATGTCTAGCAAAGATCGGTGAGCAGCTTGCTATGGATCATTACTGAGTGGTGCCTGGCGGTAGGCATAAAACACTATGGGGTGCGCTCCCCCTGAACTAAACAATCAATGCAAAATGGAGGTTCAACAAGATGAAACGCGAACTGGGATATCAGTTCAAACGTCGGTGGAAGGCGTGACTGCTACCACCGGCGGGCGCGACGACATAAGTCGCGTCGCCAGCGGGCACACCTCTGCTGGGATTGGAGCAGGTCCCAGCAGTTGTACTGCTACTGCCACAAAGACGACGAGAAAGATGCTCCGCGCGGATGCCGACGTCCAAGAAGACTCGGACCACGATAGCATTAATAAAGCGGACGAAGACGCTTTACTGCGCTCTCCAGGCGATGACCGAGGTGCCATTTCTGCTCGCAAGAAAGGGCCGAAGTCAAAGCCGAGCAAGGAGGGTCTTAAAGCAAAAGCTCAGTACAAGGCTGCGGTCAAGATCTGTGGTAGACTTGAAAACAAGTCCGACCTGGCGAAGGAGGAGGAAGAAAGGTTGGCTTGGGCGAAAGATACCGTGGAGAAAGGCCGGGCTCACTTCGCGGCAAAAGCTTGATGTGCTCCGACGGACTCTAAGTTTGCAAACCGGGTCGAGGAGAACCTTGCCGTAAAGAGACAGCGATCCACCGAATGCGAAGTGCAAAGCGGAAAGCGGCAGAAGCACAAGGAGGGGTACAGCGCGAGCAGCGAGAAGCCCAGCACTTCGAAAGCGGCCATGAAGCCCAGCACTTCGAAGACGGCTACGGCTACTGTAGTGGCCAAACGGCACTTAACCGTGGCACTCATTGACCGTAGCCAACCGCAGGGGAAGATGACGCAGGAGCAGTGGTCGGCCGTGGAGATGAAACTCCTGGAGGCCATGTTCGTAAAAATGAGGGAAGAGCCCACGGCGCCGATGCCGTCGTTCGATGGCGCAGGCTGGTTTGACGGGGTTAAACTCGTCAAATGCAAGGACGACCCGACCCTCGAGTGGTTAAAAAGGGCCGTTGTCGAACTCCGGGGCCTATGGGTAGGGGCTTCTCTTGAGGTAGTAGACAGGTTCAGTATTCCGTCTTTACCTAAGGCGAAGGTGCTAATACCGCGCGTGGTGAAGCCGGAAGATGCACTCTGTCTACTACAGCGACAGAATCCTGATGTGCCGACGAACGACTGGAGGGTGCTGCACGTTTCTAAGCCAGCTGATAAGAACGCTGGCCAGAGCTTCATCCTCCAAATCAACAAGACGGCCAAGGATATCCTCTACCCTAGGTTCGGGAAGATGGCGTGGGGCGTAGGGAGTGTGTACCTGCGTCTCAAAAAGCGTCATCCTGCTGACAACAACGACAACACACTGGCCGCAGGTGAAGTGGAAGGCGATCTTGGGATAGAACAAATCCTGGAAGCTTCCCTCACGCTGAGGAACGAGCAGGAGGCGGGTGAACCGGCGGTAGCAGTCGACCCCATGAAGGTCCCAGAAGCAAATGCTGAAGGTCCTTCAAATAAACCTCCATCGCAGTAAAATTGCCTCAGCCGAGCTTCTCCTCAACATAGAGGTGGGCGGCTACGACGTTGCCTTGATTCAGGAACCGTGGTTGGCATCAGGAGACCTGGTTTCTGGCCTAAAATCGAGGCAATTCAACTTATACGTTCCTGACACTACAGGCAAGATAAGGACCGCTGTACTTGTACGAAAAGCTGTCTACTCGTTTTTAATAACCAATTTCTCCACAGGAGATCTAACCGCTGTGGCCATAAAGGACGGCAAGGATGACGTGCTACTCCTCGCGTCCTTCTACATGGCCCACGACGTCGAAGCGCCACCACCTGAGCTCCTAAAGTAGGCGGACGAAGCCATGAAGAGTCTTTACTAGAATACATAATTCAACGATAGGGGCTATCGTTGGGCCCACCTCCAGTAACGTGTTAGATATAACTCTCCATACAAAAGATATAAGTTTCGAGAAATGGAGGGTACTTTGCATACCCTCTTTCTCTGACCATAGATATTTAGCCTTTTCACTCGTTTTTACCCCCAAAATCGCTACAACGCCTGTCAGAAATCCTAAGAATACGAACTGGGACCTGTACAGACGCACACTTCAGCGTAAACTTGGTAACCCTACGGTCGCGCTTGAAACAACCGTTGAAACCCTAACCTCTTATCTTAACAGTGCCTATCATGTATCATGTCCTCTTTCTCGTGCAAGGCGTAAGTCCAAGCCACCTTGGTGGAACAAGGAGCTGGGCGTTCAAAGACGCTACGTACGCGAAATCTTCAAGCTTGCGAAGCAGGCAGAAAGTGAAGTGTGTTGGGATGATTACAAAGATTCACTCAAAGAATTCAAAAAAGCGGTCCGTACCACCAAAAGAAACTCGTGGAAGAATTTCTATGGCAGTATCGAAAAGGTAACAGAGACGGCCAGACTTAGGAAACTCCTATCAAAGCAGCCTTCTGTTCCTGGCCTAATTCGCGATAACTGTGGTAACTGGACGAGTAATTGTCAGGAATCGCTGGAAGCTCTGGTTTCGGCACACTTTCCTGGAAATACTTTACCTACAGGTATCAACTCGCAAGAATATTTGACTAACAGCAGCGACGAGGCCAAAATACAGCGCTTAGTCACTCATGGCAAGGTAAACTGGGCGGTGAGATCTTTTGACCCATACAAGTCACCGGGACCAGTTGGCATTTTTCCAGCCATGCTTCAGAAGGCCCTGGACTTGCTGATCCCTTGGCTAAAGACAATATTTAAAGGGTGCTTGAGACTTGGTTATGTGCCTACGGCTTGGAGAGAGACACAGGTTGTGTTCATTCCCAAAGCAGGAAAGACCAGCCACCTCTACCCTAAGGACTTTCGGCCGATTCAATTTGAAGGCAGAGCCACAAAACTAATTGCGTATGCTGACGACATCGCTGTAGTAATCACAGGCATATGCCTCTCAACTCTCAGTGATCTGATGACAAGGTCACTGGACACGATTCACCGATGGGCCACTAATGCAGGGCCAGACGTTAATCCGGAGAAGACGGACCTACTGCTCTTCACCAGGAGATACAAAATCCCGCAGTGGACCCCACCTAAACTAAACGGCTCTCTACTGACTCTGAAAA
>JBAMAX010003979.1:0-38875 GCA_037043745.1 Chymomyza amoena
TAGGCCACGTGTCACGAATGGAACCTTCTAGAGCCCAAAAGAAAATCTTAGATGCAAAATCATACAACACCAGAACAAGAGGCAGACCAAGATCGCGATGGATGGAAGAACTAAAGGAGGATATGGATAAGATGAAGATAAAAAGCTGGAAAGAATCAGCAAATAATCGTACAACCTGGAGGCAGGCCAAAGCTCACAAAGAGCTGTAGCGCCAAACGATGATGATGATATAAAAAAATTAAATAAGCTTGTCTCCTATGGAATAATATGGGATTTAATGTGAAAGTTTGGTTACTCTAGCTCCTACCATTTCTGAAATCTAGGCGTTCATACGGACAGACGGATGGACTGACAGACGAACATGGGTTGACTTCTCTAGTCACCCTGATCATACTTTGGGAAACTTTGGGGATCTCCGACGATTCTTTCTGTATGTTACATACATTTTCGCTTGCACAAACTTAATATACCCTTTGTACCATTCGGTACAGGGTAAAAAAATTAAAATTATTTAGGTAAGTTTAGTTTGTTTGAGAATAGCGCTTTGCATGGGTTTTCGGTCTCGGCTTGCAGGTGTCCGTCGCCTAGCTCTTTGCAAAGGACCTTTTACATCTAAAATCTAGCTCCCAATGTCTTTCTCATCATGTCCAATTGTGGATAAAACCCAATAAAACAGTATCTTCGAGTTTCGAAATATCACCTGCTAATGGACTTTACTGAGTTAGCGCTGTAAGCTACTCCGAGGATGGACATATGCCTTGACAGTCGTTTTTATGCGCTCATTGTCAATTTTGCATCATTTATCCCGTTAAGATCCGACACTCTTTGAACTATTCCAAATTTTATCCAAATCAGTTAGCTATAAAATATGATCGAAAATATGCTGTAAGAGCATAATCCATGCTCCATTTCTTAACTTAATTCGGTAATCAAAAGTTTATTGAGTACCCAAGCAATATGTGCAAGAGGGGCCGTGCCCCGAAGCTCATAGAGCTAAACTGTGAAGCTTCTTCTCTCACAAAGGAGACAATCGAAAGTTAGAAGACCAGGACAAGCATCTTCAGTGGCTGTCGTTATCGAACGTGGCCGGAGAAACTAAACACGATGCAATTCCGTCATAGGTCCTATCTTAGAAAGGCAATAAAATTAAATGTAGTTTATATATATTCTTCATTATTTTTGCAATTGGCAATGGACCAAGAGTGTATTATGCCGAACTAGCCCTACTTATGTATATCTTGGCGTCATCAACTTCAACTGCATTTGTTAAGTATGCAAATATTCATTTCACATATGGTACGAAAATGTGTATATTGTAGTATATGTGCATATATATATATGTATATATATGTAATTATTTAAGTGTATGCTTGTATTTGCATAGAATGTGAGTAAAACACTTTTGGTAATTCATTAAGTTACGGAAGTTGAACTCAGAACTGCAATTTCCCCTAGAACCAATTATAGAAAAATTTAAATTCGTTTTAAAAGCAAAGGACCAAACGCATGTCCAGCCAAGCGGGCAGCCGGCAATCCTGTAGACCATGCCAGAACGTCCCAGATAGTGGCAGAGTGTTGGGGGGGCATGACGAGAATAAGGCCTTGCCTGATGAATGGGTGTATGCAATGTCCTGTGAGTGGGTGTTGTTGTGGGTTGTGTGAGAGTTTTCACAGTATGAGTGTGTGGACAGCGGCATGTTCATAAATTGAAATCACTTCCATAGCCAGAGAAAAAGTTCGGCAACAAAATAGAGCAAAGCCGGCCAAAAGTGTAGCATCAAAAAAAACACGCTGCAAGAAGCACAACAACAAATGTTCCAAATCTGCCACTTTCCCTTGACCCTTTCCCCACCCCTGCCGCACTTTCAATGCCAATGGATATAAAAAATTCCGTTTTGAAACCGTTGATGTTGTTGCCCGGACCGCTTCCCATGTACGACAAGTGGGCAACACTTGACACAGTTGCCACTTTCAATTGCCAACATAACTCGACTGATGTCCTGTGAGTGTGTGGAACGGTAACTTGCGCATAGTTGAGGGCGGCTGTCTGCCTGCATATAAATAACGCCTGTGGCCATAAAAGTGGAGACCAACCGACCGACGTGTAACAAGCCCAAAAAAGTTCCCAAGCGTTTGGCAAAAACTGATGGCGACACTCTCCTTTAGACTACTCCCAACCATGGGCCTATCCCCTGCAACTCCCCAAGAACTGGGCGAAAAAAATTAATGGCTAACCGAATGTGTGTGGGCGCGGGAATGCACAGGGGCGGAGCAACTGCCACACCCCCCTCCCACACTCCCACACTCGTTCAAACGTATGTTGGCGACGGTCACTGCTATGCTCGGCGAGGCACATCACATCCTACGCCAGAGCTACGGTACGTTGCGCTCAAAGTTCATAACTGTTCTTTTATTATTATTTTTTATTTTTTTGCATAGACGCAGCTTAAATCCATGGATTGAGCAGAGCACTTTTTTTCGTATACGCTTTCAAAAGAATGGCAGACTCGATATTTAGAAATGTAAAATTTCAAATCACCTAACGGCTTATGAGTACTAATATAGAGTTTTAAAGGGTTTTTCAAAAAAAAGACGGTTTTGGATATTAATGAAATTCTTTATTCCTGTGAAAGTACATTCGATGCCATTATGTATGAAAGTCGATTTCTTTTGCATGGCCACCACAGGCACGCTTGCAGAAGAAGCAGAAGCTTTCAAGCATAAATCGGCCGATACTGCTGCAATTTCACGTTCGATATTCGTACAAAGTTCATCAATCGTCGCTGGCTTGTTGGCGTAGACCATAGACTTGACGTAGCAACACAGGAAATAGTCTAACGGCGTCAAATCGCACGACCGAGGCGGGATGCAATTGTGGCTCATGGAGTACGTGTGGATTGCTGCCAGACCAATAACGCATATTTTGCTTATGACGAAGCCATTCAGCCATAAATGAGCCTCATCGCTGAAGATGATTTTTCGATGAAACTCCGGAACGTACGACGCTTCTGGTGGTCAAGCGGCTTCAGTTCTTGAGTCAATTTGATCTTGTAAGGATGAAGGCCAAGATCTTTTCGCAAAATTTGCCACAACGACTTCACAGAGATGCCCAACGCTTGAGAACGACGTGTGAGAGACTGATTTGGGTCTTTCTCAATTGATGCGCTAGCGGCAGCAATAATCTCGACACTACATTCACTTTTTTGTCTCACTGGCACGGGAACATTTTGTACTCTGCCTGTGGATTCAAATTTTTCCACCAGACGCTCAATTGTTGATCTGGCAGGACATAAATGTTGACGACCATAAATTGGACGTAACGCTCTTTAAGTTGAGGCCACTGACTCCGAATTTCGGTAGTAAATTTTAATAATTTCGACTCGTTGTTGGATCGTATATCTTTTCATGATGAAATGGCAAACCTTACTAAAGAGAATCTTAAGAGAGCAAGAAAAATATGGCGTCGTTTGCTATCCCTATCTTCTACTTTTGTAGCGTCCCTATTGAAAAACCCGATATATACCAAGGTATTGATTAGTTTTCTCTCTTCTATTCCATTTACAAATGGAAGAAATCATTTAAAAGAACCACCACAAAAGAACCATACAGTACTTTTTTCTCCATTTTTTAAACAAATCTAAGCTTAAAACCCGATACCGGTCTTAAAGGTCCGAACCAATAGGCTTGCGAGCACAGGTCGATTCATTATTTCTTCTGAGACTGAGTGTAGCAATTTCTTTGAAATTGTTAAACAGTTTCTTTTTTAAATAATTGAAGCCGTAATTTCTAATAGTAGGAGCAGTATGAGATCTCCATATTATATATTGTATTGGCAGATATTGAAAACTGAACCTTTAGTGATTTTAAATGGAAAAACAGCTCCATGCAACCAGTCTGGCAGGATTAACTTTCGTCCTTTTTCTTAGAGCTGTCGTTGCCAGGACACTTTTTTATTTGTGCCCGACAAAGTAAACGTTCAATTGAATTAAATGTAGCTTTGCAATTATTTATTATTATTTCTTTTCCATACATTTTTACATTTAAATTGTAGTTTTCAATATTATAAGGTACCTCTCGGGCTAATTACCCTGTCGTTTAGAATAACCGCGATTGATGTATGAACATGCGCGTATATGTTCATATCAGGAGATCCTCTGAACCACTGTTCCTCCGAGGCCCAAATTTAGTGAGAGTTAGATTCTCCATCCAAATATTTTAAAGAAACCTCTTTGAAAGATATCCAATATGTATATAGATGTCTTAGCATAAGTCTTGCATTTTTTTGGACCAAATAAGCTGCATGTTACTCAATTAGCTCTATACTCTAGTTTCATAACTATTTTATAATATGCCATACTCTTAAAAACCATATTTTCCTTTTACAGAGTATTTCGAATTCGCTTAAACTAAAATACAATTTCTACATACGTTTACGTTTGCTTTCTCTTTTTTTGCTGTTGCTGTCGTCCTGTTGTTTAGTTACTTTGGTAGTTTCGTTATATTTATTGTCCCACATCGGGTGAAAAATGTTCACCGCTTTGGCAATTTAGTTGAGTACCATTATTGTACTATGCTGGCTGGCTGGGTGACTGGCTAGCTGAAAGCTCATACAAAAAGAGGAACCAAAACAAAACAATGTCCAGCTCGGTGGAGCAGTACCTAGGGCAGAGACTGAGAGTGGATCAAAGTGGGAGCAGAGTAGAGTAGAGTAGAGTAGCAGCGTGGAGTGATGTGATGTGTAGTCTATGCGATTTACGAGTTGACATTTCGCTGCTCAACTGGGCCATAAAGAAGAGAATCTGTGTGTATGGCACAGTGCATAAGTGTGTCTCGTCATGGCCATGTTTAGGATTGAGGTGAGTTGTGAGCTGTGGGCGGTAAGGTGTGGGCTAAAACAGTTTTGGGCGCCGCCTCGGGTAAAACTCTCTGCCCGTTTTATTTCATATTACATAATTGGGCGTGTAACAAGTCTAATTGAGTTTTTATGTTTTGGCCAAAGCAGACGCCACTTTTTTCGTTTTATTTTGGCCACTACACAAAGAGGAAAGCTCAACCCTTGAGCCCAGCTGACCCATACATGTCATGATTTTATAGCCTCTGGCTATTGGCACGCCCTAGACAAGTTGTTGCCTCATTTAGCTGCAAGAAATGACAGAGTAGAGCAAGTTGGGGCCATAGTCACTAAATCAATTAACTTTTCTTGCAACATGTGTTAATATCCTCTTTGCTTCCGGTCTGCTACAAGAGCAGACCTTCTTTCTGTGACCATTTACGATAGCCATTTATTTTTTGCCTCAGCAGCAGCAGTCGCAGTCAGCGTCGCTGTTGGTGCGCGTGTGCCGTAAAATTCGCTGCGCTGCAGTTGCGCACTGGCAACACCCTACTTCTTGCCACCCGCTGCACAGCACACCTCAGGCCCTTGCCCTTGTGACTAGCAATGTACGCGCTACCATGCTAATGAGACGAAATCTCTCAATCTCTCTCTCTATGCATCGAGATCTCTAGGACCAACCGTTGCGGTATGTCCTCTATTTAAGTGCCGTAAGTCGTCAGCAAGCAAAATTACAGCTCAACATCACATTTGCCGCAGACTCTGCCAATGCCACTGCCCCTACCGTTCCGTTCACAGTTTGCGTGTGCGCGGAAGCTGCTGCATTTCCATTTTGTTGCAAAAACTCAATTCTAATGGATGGAAGTTTCGCCCTCGCGCACAGCATGGCGGAAAACGGCAGCCAAGCGCACCCGCTGAGCAATTGAGTCCTAACGCGCGTACGCGATTCGATTCAATCAGAAGTGTTGGGTGAAAACCTTTTAGGACTTTCCATGAACCCAAATGAGAATTGCGCCTGTGGCTTTCTGATATTTTTGCCTACATCGGAATTTCGGGATGGGTCCTACTAGGCGGGCCACTTGCTGTGCATCGACTGCTGCGTTTGTCGCGTGCATTTGAAATGCGTTAAATTTGTTCAAAGCGTGTTGAGCGTGCGCCCAGGGCAGGACTATTCACAATCCGCTTATATAGTACAAAGGGAGTCAAATCAACTGAAAATCCAGAGTTGACTTTTAATAAAAAACCATGTCAGTAGTTATTAGAGCAACATTGGTGTTCAATGGGAATTTTGGCAGCTTTTCATTTTTGATAAAAATTCGTTGTAAATAAAATTACTATACAATAGCCTAAAGCAGTGTTCATCCTGTACAAGTCAGATTTACGTTTTTTTTGTACCCTAACTTGTCAACTTACACTAGTCGACAAATTTTACTCTTTTTTTTCCAGAGATGAGACACATAATTTATGTTAGGGCAATGTCTCAGCATTCAAAATCCGTTTTTATCCTCCCATAGCTCGTTTTTTTATACTCCCATAGCTTGTTTTTTTTATGGCTTTTTTAGTAAAAAGGGACATTTTTCAAAAAACGTTTGAACATAGAAGTTCATAAAAACTTTACTAACTTGAATTTTTCCAAATTTTCAAAGAGTAGACTGCCTTTCCAAAATGTCCCGATTTACAAAAATTAGTAAACTTAAGAAAAAAGTTTTTTCAAAAAAATACATGGAGAAGTGTGTGCCTAAAACCCCGAAAAGCACAACATTTTTTTGACATTTCGTACAAATATTGTTTTTTTTACAGAAAAAGTCTGAGACACTTAAAAAGTTAGTTAGTCAGTTTTATGTTATTGGTCGTGATATATAGATGCGATTTTTATATAGTGTCGTCTTTTTATGATAAAAATTGACTGGTATACTGAAGTTTTTCCCTGTAGTTTTTTTAAGTTTACCAAAAAGTCCATCAAAAATTAATTATTCCTAAAGCATAAGTATTTATAAATTGGAATGTGGATTTAAATAGAAACGAATTTCTTTTACTCATTGTCCTATTAAGGAATCGTTTTAAAATAGCAGGTAGAACTGCAGTATTGCATACAGAGTAGTGTATAGTCATTACTTTAGCTTCACTCAGATTGTCCTGTGGATATTGTAAAAGATGAAGTGAGCAGGGCCCTCACGTTTTCACAAGGAGACGGTAACATTTTCCATTTGTCCATAAAGAATCTAAAATCTTTAATAGAATTAGAGTAGTCCGTCTATCCATATCCATGACATATTTGTCAAAAATACTTACTAATAGGATGAAAAGTTCAAAAGTTATAGTTAGTAAAAATATGTATGTATTCTTAAACCAGCTTCCCCATAAACTAAACTTTTCCCAAATTTTTTTTAGTTATAAGTTATAGTTTTATATAAATTCTTTATAGTTATAAAACTATAAATTCCTTATAGTTATTGGGAATTCGGTGCGTTACCGGCGATCTGCTTATGCGTGTACACTGAAAGAAATGTTGCAACACATTCAAAGACACAGAAAAGTCAGGAGTTTATATGGCCATGGTCTTTTATTTGCGAAATTAACTTTATTTCTGTGCTCAGTATATGTACATGTGCGAAAATTTCGTCCGCGAGCACTAATAAAATAAAGGGTCGCAGAAGAAAAGTTTCTTCTGTTAACAAACAAAGTAAAACTCGGCGAATTCACCCGATTTTCTCAGGAATTAATGGCAAGAACGACTTTTAAGCCACTATGCCTAGAATATTCTTTACAAATTGTTTCTAAATTTATCAGCAAAGCTGCTACACTTACCAAAATCATTATCTGATGAGTCTAGATATTCCAAGATATAAAAATTAATTTTATTTTTCAGGAATACTTCCCATTTAAGATTTAGATAGATAACAGAGTTCAAATATTAAAAGCAATTTTTTTTAGAGCTACACTATAACAAATCATTATAAAACCAAGTAAAATATTTTTGATATTCAGTCGAGTTGTCAGCACTGACAAGTACGGTTTTATTAAACCTATGGACAAGTCCACATTCGTGGCAATATCGTGTTAAACAGTTCATATAAGTGTGCCTTTATTATTTAATATAATTTGAACAGCAAAAATACAAAAATTCAATCTAGAAAATTACAGTAATTTTGAGACTTCTCTGGCAAAACATAACAACCTTTCCTTTTAAACTGCAGACTTCTTAAGAACGTATAACAACCCAGACGTTTCAAATATAAACACGTGTTCTATCAAACAATATTGTGTTTTACTAACAGTCGAATCAAGGAGTAACCAAGTTTAAGGAGGGGGCTCCTTGAGGGAGCCACCTGACTTGCCCAGCAGGACAAGCAACCAACAATGTAAAATTGACAGCAGCAAAACCCTTAAAAATACCAGCCCCGGCCCAAAACTTTTGATAATGAAACGTAAGGAAGAAAACAAAAATCTATTAGCTACTAAACTGTTCCTTATTAAAAAGGTGGTATTTGTAGTGGAGAAATGCGAGGAACTATTCAATGGCACATACGAAATCAAAACAAATTCGTTGTTTCAAGCCTCTATATTGATAACACTGACCGCGAGGGCGTTTTTTTTTTTTAAGAAGGTTTTTATAAACTCTATAATAGATACGAAAAATGTATTCAAGTCGAAGGTGAGTATGTAGAAAAATAGTTTGTGAGTCAAATAATTAATAAATATTCATTTTGTAACCTATAAATTTTTTTGTACTTTTTTAAAATTAGGGAAACTTCCTTTTTGAATACCCCTCGTATATTTACTTTTGCTGAACTTGATCTGCCAACACACGTAAAAATTGAACATCAGAATGTAAACACACGTGCTTACATTCCTCTTCCTATGCGATGCCGTAATTTTGGGCGCATTGGACACCCAACGAAAGGCTGCAAAAGAGAACAACTCTGCCTTGACCTTAACCTGTATCACTCCACCAACGAAGAGTATCATTATTCTAACTCCAAATGCTGCATAAACTGTAAGGAAAGTAATATACCAGACTATGTATAATCACAATATTTTTGATCGCGGTTGTCCCACGTTTATCATAAATAGAGCATTACAAGCCATTCGTGTAACTGAAAAACCAACATGAAAGAAGCTGTCAAAATCTACAACGACCGTCACAGACATCCATCGACCTTATACTCATCCAAACTCAACTCATGAACAGTCAACTCCTCTACATATACGAGGTGTGTTCAAAAAGTAAGGCGACTTTTCAAATTTCGCGGGCAACGTCTTTTAGATTATCGATTTTTTGTTTTGTTGTGTTGGTACACTCTTCCCGAACATATGTACCAAATTTCAAGTGAATGACATTTTTTGTTTGGTTGTGAGAGGCGTAAAGGTTAGGCTTTGGTTTCGATATCATAACCATATACCCATGATTCGTCACCAGTTATGAGTAAATCTGGGTCGACGTTGACGTCATTCATAAGCTCCTGAGCAATGCTCATGCGACGGTTCTTTTGGTCAAAATTTGGCAATTTCGGAACAAACTTCGCTGACACACGTCTCATGCCCAAAACGTTAGAAAAAATTTCATGGCACGAACCAACCGATATACCGACATCCTCAGCAACTTCTCTGATAGTGATTCGACGATTTTTCAAAACAATTCTCTTCACTGCTTAAACGTTTTCATCAGTTGTTGACGTGCTTGGGCGTCCAGAGCGAGGCTCGTCATTGGCATCTTCCCGGCCATCTTGGAGGAGTTTGTACCACTTGTAAACATTTTTTTTACTCAGAACAATTTCACCGCATTCCGTATACTGTCAACATTTCAATTTGACTTAATTTTATTTTTTACACAAAATTTGATGCAAATCCGTTGATCCATATTTTTCGATAGCAAAAAATCGCCGAGTACGCAAAACACTTATAACCTTCACGCCTCTCACAACCAAACAAAAAATGCCATTCACTTGAAATTTGGTACAGATGTTCGGGAAGAGTGTACCAACACAACAAAACAAAAAAAAATCGATAATCGAAAATACGTTGCTAGTGAAATTTGAAAAGTCATCTTACTTTTTGAACATACCTCGTATAAGAAAAAAAAAATCCAATTATAATTAAAAGGTTCAACATATGGAAAAAAAATTTAAGCCGGAATATATAAATATTTGCACAATGTGGTTTTAAAATGTTTAAACTTAATTATAGGAATGTCGTAGTAAGGTTCGGGAAATCTCATCCATGTCAGAGTTCCCATGTAATGCTGCAAAACGATGGCAATGGTAATAGTAGTAATAGTAATAGAAATAGTAAATAAATTTAATTACCAGAGTGAAAATACAATTGCCTTAAGCTGCTATGTGAGTTTTAACCAGTTGTGAATTGTAAGATGTGCTATTGATACATAAACAAATATCTCGACGTTATTCTGGACAGGAGGCTAACCTTCTCGAAGTACATAACGATGGTGCAAAAAAACTGTGCAATCTAAAGCGAGGAAAATGCCATGGTTGCTCGCGTCCAGAAATTAGCTTTCCTTGCTTAATAAAATTTCAATTTACAAATTAATTTTAAGCTCAAAGTACGCGCTTCAAGTTTTCGGAATCACAGCGAAATCGAACTCAAATAAAATTATAGTTGTCCAAAGCAAAAATAAGAATTATGTGCGGTGCTCCCTGGTACATAAGTACTAGGGTTATAGAAAAAGATTTGAGGGTTTCTAAAATAGGGCTGTTATACATTTGCAAGCGAAAGGTAAATATTTAGAGCGTCTTGGATCTCATCCAAATTTATTAGCACGACTGCTGATCTAAGAGAGACCGTCTTCCTGAGAGAATCCTTCCGTCCATGGAGAATCCTTGGGTAAATGTACATAAAAAGAATTCTGTAAAATAAAGTTTTTCTTGTAATGTTTATTTTGAGTCTTTATAATCTTTTGTTCGTAAATGTCATTAAGCTGTTTCTTTAGGTAGAGTAGCACAAAAATTGTATATTATTGTTTAATAATATATACGCATTTTTCACAAAAACAAAAATTAAAAAAGATAAAAACAAAATGCTTCTTTCTATTAATTCGTCCAACTAGAATATTTGATACATTTTTGGAGACCAGCAACTGTAAAAAATATTTTCTTTCTTTAAATAAAAAACTTCACTTGTTTAAAGTATTTCAGTTTATTTTTGTTTAAAAAATAATAATTATAATTATAAAAATTGTAATAATATTTTGTAAATTACAATTATAGTTAGTTTAAAAATTTGCTTTATTTTTATAATATCGTATGTGCTTGCTTAGAACTAAGCATTAAAAATTAAAGTTAGATGTAAAAATTTTATAAATATAGATTTTTATTTTTTTTTACCGAACTTAATCTGGTATTTAATACTTAACTTAATATAAATTTAACGAACACTAGCTACTGGGAAGACTTTTATTACATGATACATTTTTTAGGAACCAGGAGATGTAAATAAAAATATTTGGTTTTGGAAATCAAACAAAATTGTTTTGTATGCATGTGCACATCCTGCCGTTTCCGGAGTTAAAAGTAGCTATTATTTTGCTGCTCATCTGTATTAGGCCTCTTGGGTAACTTGGAATCGAAACTCAGAACAGTTTCACCGAATGCTACTGTCAACATTTCAAATGTTACGGAGCACTTAATTTTATTTTTTACACAAAAAAATCCGTTGATCCATATTTTTCAATAGCAATAAATCGCGGAGCACGCAAAACACTTATAACCTTTACGCCTCTCACAACCAAACAAAAAATGTCATTCACTTGAAATTTGGTTCAGATGTTCGGGAAGAGTGTACCAACACAACGAAATAAAAAAAATCGATAATCGAAAATACCTTGCCCGCGAAATTTAAAAAGTCACATTATTTTTTGACCACACCTCGTACACAAGAAATACTTAGATAAACTTAATAAATACACCCTGAGCAAATTAAAAGAATATGGAAACAAAAAAATGTAAACATAACACAGGTCTACAAATAGCGGTCTTTCTCTCCAGTTACATCATTTAGTACAACTCTTACCCTTTAATTTAAGGGTTCAAGAGATCAATTCCTTTTTTTTTTCGCAAAGTTATGGCCTTTCGAAGTTACGAGATATATCCCTTCGACGTCATTAGCATTTGCAATAAGCCTTTGAGATAACACAGGTCAACATGGTTCAGTTGTTGGAAAGCTAAGAGTCATTTCCGAAGTAATTTGGTGCGTAGAATCAGAATCCGGCGTCAGAACTGGCCCATCACGTCAGGATTTTGAGATATTTGAGGTTATGTACCCAAAAAAACATAACCTCAAATATCTCAAAATGTGACGTGATGGGCCAGTTCTGACGCCGGATTCAGATTCTACGCACCAAATTACTTCGGAAATGACTCTTAGCTTTCCAACAACTGAACCATGTTGACCGTGTAATCCCTGTCATTATATCCGCAACAGGAATAATATAAAAATCTGTATTACCTAATCTCACTGAAATTAACCTACACACTAATCTTCACTACAACCTTCAAAAAGCAGCTATCTTAAAAACCTGCGATATTGTAAGAAAATTTGTTACTTAATAATTTAAATAATTAATTATTTAATATTTGTAAAAAAAAAATAATTTAAAAATAACAAGAAAAAACCCTGAGACTTGCAGTCGAACTGCCGTCGTAATGAGTAAATGACCTCACCTCGCGCGGCTTGTGAATGGGTTGAAGGCGGGATAATAATAATAATATACAGGGTCCGGCACTCGAAGTGTAACCAAATTCAGACCGCTCGCGCAGCTGACGCACGGGCATCAGCTATCTGTAAGTTAGCTAAATGACAGTTTAGAGTATTGTTTACAAGCGCACGAAAGCATTTTGCCGTGAGTAAACGCGAAAAAAAAATCAGTAATGGATTTCAAACGTAATAGTGTAGTTGCATTATATTTAGCTGGAAAATCACAACCAGCGATTGTTCGTGAGCTCGAACACCTTAAAGTAAATAAAGTTTTCGTTTATCGCACCATAACTCGTTACAATGATACTGGTAGCATCGCAAAACGTCATGGAGGTGGTCATCAAAAGACTGCAACGTCACGTGAGATGGTTCAAAAAGTGAAGAAGCGACTTGAGCGAAATCCCCGACGAAGTGCCAATCAAATGGCGAAAGAACTGAAAATATCTGACCGTAGCATCCGTCGCATACTGAAAAGTGATCTCAAGGTCAAGCCTTACAAGATCCAAAAGGCACATGATCTCACACCGAAGCAGCAACAAGTCAGACTTGAGAGAGCGAAGGAGTTGCTTCGCTTGGCCGAAAGCGGTCAATTGCCGAACATTGTATTTTCTGACGAGAAAATTTTTACAATTGAGCAATTCGTAAACTCTCAAAACGATAGGGTTTACTTGAGGGACCGTTCATACGAGAATTTGAGTCATCGATTGGCCACCAGGAGGCAGCACCCGCCACAGATAATGGTTTGGGCCGCTGTAACCGCAGATGGGCGCTCTCCAATCGTTTTCATCGAGCCTGGCGTCAAGGTTAATGCGCAATATTATCGGGAAAGTATTCTGGAGGTTGCTTTGAAGCCGTGGGCAGACAAACATTTCGGTGGCAGACCATGGACGTTTCAACAGGACTCGGCACCGTCTCACAAAGCTCGAGTGAGCCAAGAATGGCTGAAAAACAACGTTCCGAACTTCATAACGTCCACACAATGGCTCTCGAATTCACCAGACGCGAATCCGATGGATTATTCTCTTTGGGCCATTTTGGAGAGTAAGGTCCGAACTAAAAGATACAACAGTCTCGAGGCGCTGAAAAAAGCCATTGTCCACGAGTGGGCCAAAATACCTGCAAGTCACATTCGGGCAGCTTGCGATTCATTTTTGGACCGTCTCAAGGCCATAGTGAAGGCAAAAGGTGGCCATATTGAGCGAAAGTAAATTGTTTCTAAATTTCGTATTATTTTTACACATTTTGTACCTTGAATTGAGTAAAGGTAATTTTCCAAAATGAATTTATGGCCTTTTTAATTGGTTACACTTCGAGTGCCGGACCCAGTAATATATATTTTAATGGTTAAAGTAGGTAATACCTATACGTAAAATCTGATTTCTGAAAAAAGTTAATGGTGCAATATTTTAAATATTCAATATTTCTTCTGCATTAGATATCCGTTGATACTTTTAAAGCTTATTATAAAATGTCAAAACAAACATTCACATAAAGTTTTATTCTGAAGAGTTTATTTTTGTTAATTTATGAATACTTTTAAGTAATATGCATGATGACCATTTGAGGTGCTATTACTATAATAAGCATAACTTCCTTCAAAATCGAAGAGATCGAGAAGATAAGTGGCCTGCTTCTTTTATTTGCGCTCCTTGTTGGAGGCTTTACCCTACTCTTAAACAATCCTTCCAAGCTCACATCGAAGCGCCCTTGCGCACGGTGCTGGATGTTGCCAAGCACCCAGGCCCATTTGTTATGTGAAATCTTGAGGAGCATGCGAAAACGGGGTGTTTGATTGGGACATGTTTGGGATTCCACTTGGTATGGGGCTTGTCAGCACAGTGTGGAGTGCAAGGCTCAACTACACTTTGAATAAAATCCCACATATCGAATGACCGTGCAGCATCCTTCAGACCCCAACTGCCCCTCGTTCACTTCCTTCACTCTTTTCCTCTCTCACTCTTTCTTTGTATATATAGACTCTTGCACTTCCCATGCATTGTCGGCATCTGTATCGCCAGCTTTTTCTCTTCATTTTTATTTTTAGTGTTGCGCTTTGTCAGCCGTCCTTTGTTCCCTCCCCTCCCACAACCCTCCCGACGCCTTTTTGATACGCTGTACCCGTAGGGTTAAGGGTATTGTAGATTTGTGCAAAATGTGTAGCAAGCGGAAAGAGGCGTGGCACCTCGGGTAGTGATCGATTGAAGCTTGAGACAAGTTTTCCCCAATGATACCCAATTTTGATACGTCGATAACTTTACTTAATCAACTCATAATGCAAGATCTTTTTTTCTTAAATAAGCCTTTATTAAGATTTTTTTTTTTGTGAATAAGTGAATGCAGGGTATATCTCTATCGGCGAACGGCCCGACTGATTTTAATTTTTTCTTTTTGTGTTCTGCTGTTTTTTGCTTTATGGCAGAAATTTTACTTCATTTTTTTTAGCAGCCGCTTTTGCAACATGTTGCAATTGTCGAGTATCTTCCGAGCCCCCATCCATCCAGGACCCCGCCCAGTTTTCCTGTTTCTTCTGCATGCTATACACACGCAGAAATTTTTTTGCGGGTATCCGATATAGTTGGGTCAGCGCTTGTGGCCAGAACGGTTCTGGTTGCGGGCTTTAGTACTATGCGTGTGTATCTGCAAGTGAGTGTGTGTATCGGTGTGTGTGAGAGTTTGTATCTATGTGCGTTATTGAGTGCAAATAGCAATTTCGCAACAATTCTGGCCGCTCTTGGCCACTGCAATTTGCTTGTTTTTGCTTTCAGCACTTTAGGGTGACAGTTCGAGGCGAGGCCCAAGCTCCCTCCCTCTGCTTAAGACCCTGCTAATCCCCACTTTCGGCGCACAACGTACAACTGCAACTTGAACGGGGCTGAGCGCTACTCTTATTGAATTTGCTTGCTGGCCAGCCGATCTATTCATTTTTGGGGCCTTTTGGCTTTTTTATGGGGCTTCTGGTAACTGTTTTTGGTTACCGTTTGTGCTTGCTGGCCATCTCCGATATTTTTTGTTTTTGTTCTTCAGCTCTACTTCTAGCTCTATTCCGTCCTTTTGTTCATATGCACAATGAACTGTCACATCTTTTTGTATGCTTATGTCTTTGCTTTGTATTTTTTCGAATAGCCTCCATTTTTTCCGGCATTCCTGCAGCCGATTTTATTGGATTACGGTTTAGATTGCAGTGCATAAACTGCAGCGGCACTATTTGTTGTTGTTTGCAAAACATGCTTAAAACAAAAAGGCAACGATACGAAGTCCTTGATGTGCAGGCGGCGTTCAGGCTCAGCTCCTCATCTCTATTCAGTGCCAATTTTGTTGTTCTAAATTTTTGGCATTGGAGCTCCGGTATACGCCGTTAACGAATTGAAAGTTGTTTGTTTATGATTCTTGTTGTCGCTGCTTTTTTCATTTTTGTTTTTTTAACTTGATTTGATTTGGAGCCAGTGTTGGTGACGTCACTGCTGTTATTGCTGTTGTTTGATGTTGATTCGTGAGCTTCCGTTTGTTGTACGTGCAACACGATGCTTTTGCATTTGTGGATACACCATGTATGTGCTGTGGGACAGGCAGGTGTGAGCATTTTTGGGGGTCCTATATATGCCATTGAAGCTTCTGCTCTACAGTTCACAGGTTGCACTTATTTTATAATTTCATGCTTAGAATAAAGTTGTAAAGGCAATTTTCAAAGTGTTCGTAAGACTAATAAATTAAAAAAAATGCAATTGAAGGAAATGTGATATAGAAAAATTTTTGTTAAGTTCTTAGACCAATACTCTGAAAACTGATCTACTCTTCGCCACTGATGCAATTTGGGGTACGACCTTTAAATTACTGCTATATTGCGATTATCTTCGACAAGTACATATGTTCCAATTCAAATGCTCTGGAACATTATTTTATACCGATTTTCAATTATTTTGGGAGGTAAAAGAAAAAATCGTATGTTTAGTTTGCCAGCTCCAAGCGACTCAACGATCCAGGCGTTCAGACAAAAAGAAAACTTCACCCTCTGAGTTCGTTTGCTGTTATACGTTTTTTTTTAATCTTAATCTTTATAATTTTGAATATATTTCAATACTTATGCCCTCTTTATTTTATTTTGAGTTATTTTTAAGTTGTTTATTTATGTTAGAAAACATTATTTAATTGCTATTACAAAAAATAGTTACTAAACTTGTTAGTTAAAGCATTGACCCCGATGGGCAAAAATAATTATGAAATTAAGCTATATTGACGATATAGCTCAGCATATACCTATGTCAGTTATTTATAGAAGGAGGTGTGAGAAACAAAAAATGTACTTATAATAATATCAAATGTTGGCACCAAAAGTTTTTTGATAAAACTAATAAAAGTATAAAACGACTCTTTGCGAAATATACTGGTAACAAATCGCAAGTTGGTTAATACAATATCTGTTATATTTATGGATTTCTTTTTTGCGCTTCTGTAGACATGATAGATTTAGGGGATCCCTTCGGAGTTCTCTCCAAGAACATAATTATTAAAGCGGAAATCAGCCATATAGTAAAAATTTGTCCAAACATTCATCGCAGGTTTCAAAAACTAGTCCAAACTATCGTTTCATATAATTTTTGTTGATTTTTAAAGTCCTTTGATTAGAGTTTTACAATGGCATTTTGCATACCATAAGGGCTCTATAGAGTTAAGGCAAATAATATTGTGACAGAGTATATTGTAGTCGTTTAGCGCCGGCTGCAATCGACTAACTTGTTTTATTTATTATTGTTAATTTTGAGTAGTTTGCTGGCCGGATGTTGGCATTTTGTCATATCCATGAGTTGGGTTATTTTCATTTTTGGTCAGACTTTTTGCAATTTTTTTCTGGTTGTTTTTCTAATGCATTTTGCATGGTCGCAGGCGCAAATAGGTTGTTATGGGTGTGGGGGTTTCAGGGGCTTGGAGGCATGCACTCTTGTCACGTGATTCGGTTGAAATCCGATTTTCAATTATTGGATTTTGTTTTTAGCGCGTTTTTCAATTGTTTTGCGCACTTCAAACGGTTTTTGTTGTTTTCTTTTTAGTGTTGTTGGAATTTTTTGTTTTTTCGTTTTTGTTGTATAGGTATGCCAAAAGGCCCCCATATGCAGCTGCCCGAAGTCTAGAGTTTTGGTGCAAGTTTATTTGATTGCCACCGCGCTGCATGAATTGGGTGCAGGTTTTGGCGTGTAGCTTCGTGTTTGGGCCAGTGTCAATAACAATGCTACATGCGGTGCTCTTGTTCCATACAGTGGTTGTTGTTGTTGTTGCTGCTGTTGTTGAAGTTGGGAAAGGACAAGCATGATTTGGCCCTAGCTAATCTAATTAAATTTTGGCCACGGCTTTTGGGTATTGAATTTAAACCAAAGAAAAAGTTAAAGCCAAATAAGCTTTTTAATTAAAAATTGCCGCTTCCGCACACACATGGACACATGGGTACACATGTATGGCAGCAGCATGCTGCGTCAAAGGATCAAAAGCTATCAGTAGGGTTTTAACGACCACAAGCTGCAACTTTGGGCAACGGCTAATGCAGAGCATATGTATTAAATTCGTAGAGAACTTGGATCCATATCACATTATCCCCCCACACATGCACACACAATAGTGTGAGACACACGGAGATATGTGCACTGAGATAATACTAATTTTAGACTAATTAAATTGTCAAATATTTGTGCGAACCCTGCACAGGGTTGCTTTCGTACGATACGGTCCGGTCTATTAGTCTACCTCTCATGCTGAGAAAGGGTGGGTAGAATAAGGTTCTGCCCAAAAGTCAAGCGAATTTAGCTCTTAAAGCTAGAGCTCAGCATATGTGGGCTGTGCTTCATTACGAAAACCCTGTCTAAGCCGCTAGCAAATAAACAAACAAACAAACAATTAAACAATCACACAAACACAAACTGGGTTGGCCAAGATCCTTAAGCCTTTTCTCGGTGGCCGGCCAACTTATTTGTACTCATTAAATAAATACATGAGATGACCTTGGCCGCTGCCAGAGGAAGTGTATCATATCCGCTATACTCTCGATCAGGTAATAGCCTATTCTGCCGCACTTTGTGCTCTGACAATGGCCGTCTTTTTGTATCGCGGTCAGTCAACAAACGGCAGAAAGGGATTGGTAGGTATTTGGTAGGCCAGCAAGCTGTTTATGGCCAACTATTTAATTGCCCTATACTCAATGTCAGTCGAAAAAAGAGTTGAAAGGGGTGATCAGTCTGTGGAAGACCCTGGAAACGTACACTCTTCTAACAGTTTTATTTATTAATGCATTTTGCAATGTGTGGCCAAGCAAATGGCGCTCCATAAATTTATATAGCTTAAAGAAATTTTGCAACCCTTTTGCTCCAGAACGACGCGACGCCGCCTTCATAGGAAAATTTTGCGCCGTCAATTGCTTGGTTGTTCAGTTTGTCAGTCAATCCCTGTCCCTCACTCGGTCCGAAATACCTTCTATGTGCCTTTACAACTTGTCAGTCATTTGAACAAAACTAATTTGCATGTCATTTCTTTAGCACTCTTGAAAAATTCGAATACACGAAATGCAAGCAGTACGTCAAAGGGTAAACGGAAGCCCCCTGACATGCCATGAAGTACTTACTACATAGGTCTTCAAGTTGGCTTTTTTTATGATTGCAAACCCTTTTTTTTACCTTTTTCTGCTTTTTTTCTTCTTACTGGTGGTGGAGGGTCCGTTTTGGGGAAACTTTGGCAGCTACGCAATTTGCAATTCCACTTAAGTAAATATTATTTACATGGCAATGTTGTAGGCGGAACTACAAGTGGTTCAAGGCTTTATATTATGTGTCGGTGAAAATGGCAACTCAAATATAAAAGTGTGCTTATGCTAACAGCCTTGAGTGTACCGTGTCCCAAAGGGATCTGTAATTGTGGCAACTTTATGGACTGTAAAACCTTATACACAATTGAACATTGAGTTTCAACCTTTTGGTGCACCGTCTGAGCAGCTCTTGAGAACATAAACAAAATGTTTATTCATATTTTTGAAGCACTTGTCATCGCTGTGCCTCGCGACAGTTCGATACTCTGGACATTTTGATAGGCTAAGGAAGAGGAAGGAAGACAGTCTGAGCGTAATAACATTATAGCCCCAGAATTTATTCCTAAATTTATTTTGCCCAAGATTTTGCATAGTAATTATTTATACCATATATACGATCTTAAAATAATGATATATATAGAAAAAACATTTGGAAATCGACGAGAATCACTCAAATAGCCGTTGCGCTCCATTAAATCAAAGAATTATTGAGTATTCGAATTACATCGAATTGGTTGATATTACCTTACCAATTCCTTTGTCTTCTACTAACCCGCATATTTTTACCAAGAGTAAAACACACACGAGTGTTTAATGGTGCGAATTCGCTTAAAGCTTGATATTAGTGAATAGGGAACGTGCATCGCAAAACTTTTCACAGATAATTTCGAGATTGATAAAAATAAATGAAACATGTTGCAAAAAAACCCCAAAAATGCAATAGTTAACAATTGAATCGACGCCAAATTCATTTTCAACATCGTGTTTTTTGACTGTGTATCTAGTGGCCACTGCAGCACACGCTTGCGCACCCCGCTGCATCCTGCAGCACTTGCGGTCTAAACCGCATCCGCATCCCCATCTGCATCTGGATCTCGCCGCGATGCTGATAGCTTAAAATCCCACAGCCTTCTATAGTAAGCGATTTGTGCAGTTAATGCGACTATCTGACGGTGAATGGTCTCGGTGAGCAGAAATATTTGCAACAAACTATGATCACGACGTTCTGCCAACCGAAAAAGGCGCAAATCCTCGAGATCTGGTACTGCCACTTGCAAGGGCTCTCGTATAGGATCTGCTCTTGGCACTGGTAGCGGCTGTTGCCTTATCACTGGTTCGGCACCTGCGACTGCGTCTCCAGCACCCATTATCTGTGGCTCCGGCATTAAGGCTGCATCACCGTCTCCATTTTGGGCTGTTCGCATCTCTGTCTCTGGAAAAGCACGCCGCACATTGAGGTTGTCGCCAATATTCGGCATATCTCCGATCTGGCCGCCTTCTTCGCGCTGGTTACGATGTTGTACTTGGTTAACGGATGGTAATGTGTATATATTGGCATCGGTTCCCCCGTGCCTGTTGCTTCGCCAGAAATTGCAGATATTGCGATATTTTTGCAGATTATGTTTAGACGACATTAATATATATTTATTCCTTTAATTCCAAAAGAGAACCGTAAAAGATCAAAAAAAAAAATAATTTCGATTGTTTACTGTTGACGAACCAAAATTATCAAGTTAAAAGCTGAGACTACAATTGTTACGAATTTCGAAAAAAAAAAAAATTAAAAAACAAACTGTTACACTTCGTTCTTTGGTTGCTATAATTCAGTTATTTCCACATTCGATTTTTTACTATCCTCACCCTGTGTGCTAAAAATGAACCTTTTTATTAAAATGATTTAGACGGCAAAAGTAATAGATTTGCGATCGATCGTTTCACAAAAACCAAAGCAGTAAGAGCAAGCGCGAATCCAGAAGTTGGTCATAGAGTGTTTCTCACATCGAAGCTGAGCTATGAGGCTATTAATACTATAATAATAAACTTTGAAAAATATGGCCAAAACGTTGAAACGTTCAACTAAATGACCAAAAATCCTTATGTGTACTGTTTCCGCTTAGGTGAAATTCTTGCCCAGCGCTTACCATTAATAAAATGATTATCCCATTTAAGAAGACTCACCTTGACCTTGGGATCCATCTGGATAGAACGCTCTGCCATCTTTGCTGAGCAGTCGTCGTCTCTACGCAGGATATGCCCTATCCTATTCCAGCGGCTTATGATCCGTGAGCGGAAGTCTCCCTTCAATGCGATCTAATGCCAGCAAGGTTTGCGATCCATACAGACGGCTGGGTAGACTCGTCTCAAAAAGTTGATCTTCAAGCCCAAGCGACGCAGCTTTGATGCCGCGCCAGTTAGTGAATGTGTCGTAAGCAGATATTGTCGGAGTAGTCGGGGTCGGTGAACTTTCCATTCAGTCTCCACTGAAGGCCTTCCTGGGTTTTGATCGAGGACTGTACCGTAGAGCAAGTGCGAAGGTACGCAGACTTGTCTGACTTCCTCGTTCATCGCATATCTCTTGCTGTATTTCACCTTGTAACGCACTGTTAGATCGGCATTGTTGTACAAGAATTTCGCTAGTTCCACAAGCTCCCCTCAACAGATGGCTCAATTATTATGTCTAAAGTGCTGATGTGGTCTACACATGTGCGGTTCGACCTGAAGCCGTTTTGTCCTCTGCGTAGCTGACCGTTCAAAGTAAGCGAAATTCTTTCTAGGATTATGGATGCCATGACGTTTTTAATATTGTTGGCTAAGAACGCGTTTCATTGGTATTGTAATCACAACTCCCTGGAAATACGGATGCTGGCCAGGATGAGCGTGTGATGAGAATATATTTCGCACCCATTTTTTCGAGTCAATTTACGTAAGAATAGCCTCAACTCAATACGCCACTGGAAATTAAAACAAGCTTAAAAAAATACAATAATTTCGAATAAAAATGATTTCAAAGCTGTGAATTTTTCAATATCATCTTGGGTACCAAAGCCAAAAGTCTTATACTTGCGGAGGAGATGAATTCCAACGTGTCCATGACAAATACATGAAAGCTACAATAAATCAGCACAGGAAAGTTGAGGTGCAAAAAGGTTGGCGACAATGACCATAACGACAAGTCCGGGAAGATAAAGAAGCAAAAGCAGCAAAAGAATCCAAATAAGCAGCCTTGTCCTTGCTGAGCACACACACAAATCATATTACAAAACTTTACACGCTTAAGAGCGCATGTAATTGGCTTTTGATATGTGCGAGTACCCCTAACCCTGCCCTTAACCCAACAACGATCAAAAGGTTAACACTTTTTAGTACCCGGACGAACAGTGCGATGGGGTTTGCTGCTTATGCTGGCCCCTGGTCCGGGGTCTCGCCAAGTTGCACAGTGGACAATGGCCGTGCTGAGAGGGCGCCAATGCTAATAACAATAAGTGTCGTCGCTATGTGTATGCGGAAGTGTGATTGTTTGTGTAGGGGTGAGTGTGACCGTTTGAAATATGAAGCACAGTCCTCGGGCAGAAAAAGCGACAAGGCCAAAAGGCATTGCCGGCACATGCTGTTGGTTCTCTTTTTATATCGTTATGCCCTAAAAGCGAGCTTATTATCTTTATGCTGATGTTTGTGACAACCACTCGATAATACTCTACTTAATGGGAATTATTCAATTATAGGAACTGTGAACTTTGGTTTCAAAGATAAAACGCGTGGTTAATAAATTTCAAATATACCTACTGCTCATAAGTTATTTATTTACTAAAGATTTTGGCAAAACCAAAATATTATCAAAAGTATATAATCAAATATAATGTTTTATATTACAACTTTGATATCAGCTATAGCGTTAAAAAAAAAAACAAAATTGAGTACATGTGATTATTAAGATTGTGACATCCGCTAAGAAAGGATTCCAGGGCAACCAAGGACACAAGACTGGTATATTTTTATTGGTTTTTCTTAAATTATTATACCCTGTACCGTATGGTACAAAAGGTATATTAAGTTTGTGCAAGCCGAAAATGTATGTAACATATAGAAGGAGACGTCGGAGACACCCAAAGTTACCTAAAATATACATAATCAGGGTGAATAGAGAAGTCGATATACCCATGTCCGTCTATCCGTCCGTCTGTCCGTTTGAACGCTTAGATCTCAGAGATGGTAAAAGCTAGAGTAACCAAACTTTCACATTAGATCCCAAATTATTCCATAGGAGACAAGTTTATTTTATTTTTTTGATATCGGGGATAAATTGTATAACTCCCATAGGGGTGTGTCAGACGACCTGGAAAAAAAGAAAAAGTTTTAAATGGATAATTCGTTTATTCATGAAGATATCGTAACCAAATTTGGTATTCAAAAGTTTTTTATAGTTTCCAAGCAATGTGCCAAATTTCAACAAAATCGGTTGACTATATCATATAGCTCCCATAGGGCCGATCTTCAAAAAAATCGATTTTTGAACAAAATTTGTTGTGTTTCGTTTGTTTGTTAAGATATTGCAACCAAATTTGGCATTCGTAAGTTTTTTCTAGCTTATTAGCACTGTACTAAATTTAATCCATATTGGTTGACTATATCATGTAGCTCCCATAGGACGAATCGGTCAAAAAAATGATTTTTATACAAAATTTGTTGCGTTTCGTTTGTTGGTAAAGATATTTGAACTAAATTCGGCATTCAGATCTTTTTTATAGTATTAAAGCACTGTGTCAAAGTTGATCGAAATCGGTTGACTATATCATATAATTCCCATAGGAACGATCGGTCTAAAAAAATGTTTGTTTAAAAATTCTTCTGTTTTTGGGTTTTTATGAAGGAATCGGATTTTTTGCAAGATAGTGGTACAGGGTATCCCCAAGTCGTCCGCGCCCGACTTTACGTACGCCATTTTTTTTGTTTCTTTTTTTTTAAGTGTAACCTCACACAAAATTAAGTATATATGATTAATTATTAAGATGGTGACATCCGCCAAGTAAGGATAGAACAATCAAGGATATCAAAACTTCGACGTATTTTTATGGATTTTTTTAAAATGTTTTTTATTCTCTCCTTTTTTTTAATTTTACCTATGGCTGTTAATTTCGCCTTGCCAATAACTTTGCGTGTGTTGTTGATGTTGTTGCATCCTTGAAACTTTGGTGCTAGACATGTTGTGCACATTGTAGTATATTTAACATGCCCCACCGCAACTCAACTCGACTCAACTAAGTCGTGTTAAGGTGTACGAGGGGAGAGCGTATGAACGCCAAAAAGCATGCCATGATTTTTTTGAGTGTTGGCATGTTTGCTGTCAGAAAATTTGTCAGAATTTATATGAAGCGAGGTGTTGTTATACCCTGTACCGTATGGTACAAAGAGTATATTAAGTTTGTGCAAGCCGAAAATGTGTGTAACATATAGAAGGAGACATCGGAGACACCCCAAAGTAACGTAAAATATGTTCAGGGTGAATAGAGAAGTCGATATACCCATGTTCGTCTGTCCGTCCGTCCGTCTATCCGTCTGTCCATCTGTCCTTATGAACGCCTAGATCTCAGAGATAGTAAGAGCTAGAGTAACCAAACTTTCACATTAGTTTCCATATTATTCCATAGGAGATAAGTTTATTTTATTTTTTTGATATCGGGGATAAATTATATAGCTCACGTAGGAGTGTTTGAGACGATCTCGGCAAAAAAAAAATTTTAGATAGATAATTCGTTTATTCATGAAGATATGGTACCCAAATTTGGTATTAAAAAGTTTGTTATAGTTCACAAACACTGTACCAAATTTGATCAAAATCGGTTGACTACATCATTTAGCTCCCATAGGACCGATCGGCCAAAATAAGTTTTTTAAAGCAACATGCGCTATATTTCGTTTTTTAATAAAGATATCGCAACTAGATTTGGCGTTTGGAAATTTTTTAGAACACTTAACCAATGTGCCAAATTTGAACAATATCGGTTGACTGTATCATATAGCTCCCATAGGGCCGATCTTCTTGATTTTTTAACAAAATTTGTTGTATTTCGTTTGTTTGTTGAGATATTAGGACCAAATTTGGTATTCCTAAGTTTTTTAGCACTGTATTAAATTAGATCAAAATCGGTTGACTATATAACATAGCTCCCATAGGACCAATCGTTCCAAAAAAACCTTTTTTGATACAAAATTCGTTGTGTTTCGTCAGTTTGTAAAGATATTTGAACTAAATTCGGCATTCAGATCTTTTTTAAGGTAATAAAGCACTGTGTCAAATTCAATCGAAATCGATTGACTATATCATATAGCTCCCATAGGAACGATCGGTCAAAAAAAATGTTTGCTTAAAAATTCTTCTGTTTTTTGTGAAGGAACCGATTTTTATTGCAAGTTTGTGGTACAGGGTATCCCAAAGTCGCCCGCGCCCGACTTTACGTACGCCATTTTTGTTTGCTGTTGCTGTTATTAACGCTGTTTCTGTTGTTTTTGTTCCACTGAGCAGCAGATTTTTCATTAGGCTTGATGATTGGAAAAATTGACGGGTGTATTTGAAAAACGATAACTTTCTGGTTAGTTTGTATGTGTGCCAAAACGCCAAAATACTATACTAGACACAAAGTGTTCTTAGTGTGAAGATGGTTATGGCAATTCGCAATAGACTTTTGACGTCCAAAATAAATAAAATTCTTTGAAAACGTCAATAAAAAAGCTGAAATATAAACAGTGATAATAATTTTTATGCCTTGAAATTTTAATGCAAGCCCAAAGTTGACACAAAATTAATAAAACTAAAGTCGTTAAAATATAGAATAATTTGGTAATTTTAAGCGATTTAAAAAAATAAGTTTTTTTTATCTGTGTATTGACGTTGGAGCACTTTATTTCTTGTTTATTTTTATTTTAACTAAAATATATAGTGTTTTTTTTTACTCTTCAGAGATTTTTTTTAATATTTACTTTGCTTGGTAAAAGGAAAAATCTTTTCTTGAAGAATGGGGATGCCTATGTCAAAATTAATAAAACTAAAAAAAAAAATATAGTATTATACATTATTATTTATGTATTATTTTTTTTTTTTAATCTATCTAGGCAGATGGAGATGGCAGATGGAGCGACTCCATGGACGGTCATGTCAATTTTAATTCCTTTCGATCTCCTGACCATATTAGTGGGTTCTTTGGTGGGTCTTACCTTTAAAAATTTGTAGGTGACTAAGATATTTTTCCATCTAATTAAAAATCTTCGCATGCTTTTGCTATTTACCATAGTAGAAGGCATGAGAAAGATTTACAAAGCAGTACTCAAGCCGGTCTGGACGTATGCAATGCAGCTCTGGGGGACGGCGAGCAATTCAAATATCGAAATCCTGCAAAGATACCAATCTATAACTCTAAGAAACATTGCAGGCGCTCCTTGGTACGTAACCAACAAAGAAATTTACAAAGATTTGAATGTTCCTTTTGTCAAAGATGAAATAAGCAAATCTTCGTTAAGATATTTGGAGAGACTGTCAAACCATGAAAATTCGTTGGCTATTAACCTACTAGACAATAGTATGGATATTAGACGTCTAAATAGATTTCATATTCTGGACCTTCCAGATCGATTTGTATAATAATATATAATAACCTCTAGGAAATAGTTTTGTTGTATATTAATTGGACTCACTGGAGCACAATCAATCCTGCCATTTTTTGTGTTTACTTATAAAATTTGCTGATTGTCTCATATGACAGATTATAAATAAAAAAATAAAAAAAAAAAAAAAATGTATGTCGCGACTGGCCGGGCGGAAACTAAAGACCTCCAATGAATTCTATCTTAAGTTAGCCGCCTGAAATCATTCCAAATGACTCTAGAGCGGCTTTCGGAAAGAACCGTCCATGTTCTTCGTCGTCTTCCATGTTGGCGGCAACCTTGTGGATTGTATTTTCGCTATGTTGTCGTACTCCTGATGGCTGATGCACTTCCGCTTCCGTCTCTTGGTAATGGTGTTTATTGGCTCACTATTGGCGATCCGCATTAGAAATAATGTTTGGCAAGAATTTGCGGCATATGTTCCACTGACAATTGTTGACAAAGGCTTCCAGAAGTTCCTCCGTCTCTAGTAAAGAAGCTTCCCAGATAGCCGAATTTCTCTACATACTCGAATGTTGCAACAAATGTTTCGTTATGGTTGATGATGAGTGGGAACATGTTGCTCGTTTGGTCTTCAGGACGACAGCATAGTCGAGATCAAAGAGCTTCTGATTCTGGCGCCATTGCAGGCCATCTGCTACTTAAGCATTTGTGCGATTCAGGACGCTGTCCAATACCAAAATGAAAAGGATCGGCGAGAGAGCTCACTCTTGGCACACACCTAGCGTGACTGAAAATGGTTGCGAGCATCGAAATCGCGAAGTAATCAAAGCGACTAACGATTGACTTACTGGGATAAATTAGTATAAGTAGTGTATAGTAAAGTATTGTTTTGCTTATATAGTACATATGTAATTCCCATTAACAATTGAATATTATACCAAAACACTCCTACTACTGAGGTTTCCAAGAAATTCGACTAGACATTGATTCTCTTGAAACAATCTCTATTGTTTAAAATTGATGCAGGTAGACTTTACTATAATACTTTGGGTCTGACTGTTAATTTATAAAAATTGGATAAATATCGACAGATTTATTTTAAGGAAATAGACGATCTCCTGTACATAATTAAATTTACCTAAAGTCATTCCTGGAAACGTAAAGTTATGTTATTCTTTATATAGTACATACTATGTACATAAATTTGCTTTTGCTTTGGCCACTAGCTATTTGTTTAGCATCCAAAAATTTCATACTACCAGTAATGTTTATTGTGTATTGTATATTGTATATACATAAATAATGCGAGTGAAGCAAAAACTAATAAATATTTATTTATATCCGGGTTCACTTGTACACTTACACATATATGTACATTAAACATATGTACCTACTATATGTATGTAGCATGTTATTTAGGGTGAAACATAAACATTGTAATATTGAGTGCAACACTCTTGCACACATGAAGGTTATTAAAGTGAATACAGACATGAGATGCGCGTATGCCTTCTGTATCCGGAATTCGGGAGTCCGGGATTCGCGTTTTCCATTTGACGGCTTCAAAAGTAAATAAAGTTGGTCGCTACTGTTGTTGTTGTTCTTGTTGTCTCTACTGTTATCTTTTTGGGAAAATCGCTAACAATAAATAATTTATGTGCAGCGCAAATGATAATGAAAAAGCAACCACCCCATGCGTATGCTATATGGTAGGTATATGGTAAATGGTAGATGGATGGTACATGGCCAATGCCAGGCCATACCCAGAGACAGAGCCATAGTAAAGTCATCATCAGGCAGCCATATAAAGCGGAGCTTGGGGGATGGGCGCGCGCGGCTTTTTCGAATTTTCGAAATGGACTTTTTAAGGCGATTTTCCCAGGATGGCAGCGGCAACGCCAGCGGGCAGCTCGAGTGGCATTGAAATCAAAATCTAAATCGCACAACACATTCTACAACCACTTCAAAACTCACATACATACATATAGATACTGTTGTTCTACTATACATATATGGACAGACACACGCTAGAACGGACGGATAACATTATCAGGGATATACAGGCTGGCTCAACAAGGGCTGACTCTGGCCATGTCATAAGGGTTTTTTTTTTGTCGCGGGTTGGGGGGTATAGGGGCCATAGTCTGCTGATGGTCACCCCCTTCCTGCGAAGAGTAAAGCGGCATCGCATTAGATAACAAACAATGAATGAAAATTGCACATCGCGAATGAAAATGGTAAAGCTGGCTAAATGTAACCAAATACCCAGCAAAAAATAAATAAAAATAAAAATGAACAAAAAGTGGTAGAAACAAATGAAAATGTGCAATAAGAACTAACTTGGTTCCATGTGAATGGTTCTGTATTGAGTGCCATCACTGAAATTCTAAGCTTGCAATGCGCATGTCAAAATGGCTATTAAAATAAAATACTAGATTTTAAATATGGGTCAAGCTTTAGGTGGGAAAAGCGTAATTGAACTGATAGCTATGAATGCAGATACTATATCTCATGCAAAAGTCTAATAAAATCAAAATACGGAACTCAACTTACAACGAAAAGTGAACAGCTCAATAGACTATGGTATGTAACTAACCTTTTCCAACGCTGATCTCTAACTGGCAACACCCAGGTATAGCCCTCTCCTAAAGTCTTGTTACAGGGTATCCGGTTAGTTATTCCGCGGAATTATTCTCTTATCCTAGTACTGCCAACTGAACCTTTTATTTATGCTAATGCCAGTCGATTCTTCCACTTATTTTTATTTATTAAACAGTCAATTTTTTTTGAAAGTAGCTCCAATGTAGGACAATAGAGAACTATAATATTATTCATATACATATATCTCACTACGAGGTGTGTTCAAAAAGTAAGGCAACGTATTTTCGATTATCGATTTTTTTTGTTTTGTTGTGTTGGTACACTCTTCCCGAACATCTGTACCAAATTTCAAGTGAATGGCTTTTTTTTTTTTTGGGTTTTGAGAGGCGTAAAGGTTTTAAGTGTTTTGCGTGATTGGCGATTAACTTAACTTTTGCTTCTTAAGTAGCGAATATTCCACTTTCGAACGCCATTTCGAAAATTTGAATATCGAAGTACGAATCATCAGAGACTCTCAAAAAACGAAGATTTCGAATAAGAACCCTGTGTACCCCTTGGGTCAGAAGTTTATAGTGCCGCATTGTTCATATATTTGAGCAGATAAAAAAAATTTTAGCTGGGAAGTATTTTACATCTTTATATAATATATTGTCGAAGGCCCCAGTAGCTAGAGCTAGTTAAATTTGTATTAAGTTAAGTAGTAATTAATTCAATACTAGATTTAACTTGTTAAAATAAAATAAAATATAATATAATGTATATAATATATATATAGCCCTTTTATATACCAATAAGGCATGTAGAATTTAATTGAAATCGGTTTGTTTATTTATTTATTTGTTTGTTTCAATGCGACAGGGTGTCTCAAAGTCATCCGACGAATTTCGCCATTTCACTTGAATATAATTTTTGTAATTTTGTATATTTGTGTGTGCATAAAATGCTTGCCGCATAACCACAAAATGAAGCTAAGCAAAAAACAAATAAACTTAAAATATTATATTTCAGCTGATTTTTAATTAGCCACAAAAGTGTCGCGTTGTGTGGCTTAATGGCAAATTTTCTTAACTGGCGTGTATATATATTATATGGTGTGTATAGTGTATTTGTGTATGCGTGTGCACATGCGTGTGAGCAAACTTCTTTAGTATTTGTGGGTGCGGGTATGAGAGATTTTTTAATCATGTAGTCGCACTGCCAGCGGCACGTATACGTAACGCAATCAATAGGGGCAATGTAAAGGCAACACCCACATACTCTACGCTCACAATTACATTAAACGATGAACTTAAATTGAGAAGCAGGAACATTGGGCAGAGGGTATCCGACTGGAGTATTGTCAAGGACCATTCAGGATAGTATTTTTTTCTAAAAAGGGTACCTCACACAGAGGTGGGGCACTGCGACCAAAAGGTCTTTTGTACCATACCCTTAGGTTAAAACAAAAAACTTTCCGCTTTCCTCATGAATAGCAGTAGGTATTTTGTTGGTATTGACCTGAGATGGAAGGAACTAATCCGTTTCTTTCCCATGTGACAGGCTCTGTCCCATACCAGCGCTGGGCAGTCTCAGAGAATATTCCTGTTAGCTTCATTGTCTTCTAGATAGAGCCTGCACTCTGAATATCCCGATAGGCCAATTTTCTGTAGATGATATCTAACAGTGTGGTGGCCAGATAGGTAAGCTACCAGGCGCTTTAGGTCCGCTCGGGATAGCATCCTGACAATGAAATACTCTTCACATTCAACTGTTGCGACTTTCGACCGTTATACATCTCCATAAAGGTGCTAAATTTGGAACTAATGATGTGGATGTAAAGTTCACTCTCCTATTATAGGTCATAACATTGCCATGAATATAAAACAAATATGTTTCTCGACCTAAATATTAGGTTGTCAAAAAGTCTTGCGGTATTTCCGCAAGCTTGTCTTTGCAAGCGCGTAGTTCTAGTTGTATTCGTCGCAACGGTTCACGCTAGAGCTTTTGGAAAGCTCTTTTCACGTGCTAACACGTGTTTGATTAATTGTTGTTTGCTTTTAGTCGTTCGTGAGTTATAGCGTCGCAAACATGGAGCAAAATAAAGAGAAAATACGGCATATTTTACAGTACTACTACGATAAAGGCAAAAATGCATCTCATGCTGCCAATAAAATTTGTGCAGTTTATGGACCCGATACAGTTTCCATTTCCACCGCACAACGATGGTTTCAACGTTTTCGTTCTGGTGCAGAGGTGATCGAAGATGCGCCACGGTCCGGAAGGCCTGTTGTCGAAAATTGCGATAAAATCGCTGAATTGATCGAAAGAGACCGGCATAGTAGCAGCCGTAGCATCGGCCAAGAGCTGGGCATGAGTCATCAAACCGTTATAAACCATTTGAAGAAGCTTGGATTGAAAAAGAAGCTCGATGTATGGGTGCCACACGACTTGACGCAAAAAAACATTTTTGACCGTATGGATGCATGCGAATCGCTTCTGAATCGCAACAAAATCGACACGTTTTTGAAGCGGATGGTGACTGGCGATGAAAAGTGGGTCACTTACGACAACGTGAAGCGTAAACGGTCGTGGTCGAAAAGCGGGGAAGCTGCCCAGACGGTGGCCAAGCCTGGATTGACGGCCAGGAAGGTTCTTCTGTGTGTTTGGTGGAATTGGCAGGGAATCATCCACTATGAGCTGCTCCCCTATGGCCAAACGCTCAATTCGGACCTGTACTGCCAACAACTGGACCGCTTGAATGCAGCACCCATGCAGAAGAGGCCATCTTTGATCAACAGAGGCCGAATTGTCTTCCATCAGAACAACGCCAGGCCACACACATCTTTGGTGACGCGCCAGAAGCTCCGGGAGCTCGGATGGGAGGTTCTTTTGCATCCACCGTATAGTCCGGATCTCGCACCAAGTGATTACCACCTATTTCTGTCCATGACGAACGCGCTTGGTAATCGGAAGTTGTCCACAAGAGAGTCCTGTGAAAATAGGGAAATAGTGAAAATAGGGAAGCGAGCTTCTATAAGAGGGGCATTATGAAGTTGGCATCTCGTTGGGAACTCGTCATCGAACAAAACGGCGCATATTTGACTTAAATCGCATTATTATAACCAATTTTATGAACAATTGAAAATTCAATAAAAATACCGCAAGACTTTTTTGACAACCTTATATATATATATATAATAATAACCCCAGCTGCAATTCCGTACTGCGAATATCTATGGGCCTTTAATAATGCAGACAGACTAGTGTTAATTCTATTAAATTCAATATTATGGTATTTATTTACATTTTCTATTTTCATTGGAAATAATTTGGAATTATTTAGTGCTGAAAGCAGAAGACGCACATATATATATACAAGTTAGCCCGGCAGACGTCGTCCTGCCCAAACTTTTTGAATACTCTTAAAGTGTATAAACATCGTCAGATTCTCTAGTTAGTTTAACTAGATAATCATAAGATTTTTAGATTGAGTTGATTTCATGACTTTCTCAAAAGCGGTATGGACGAACTTAAGTATTCTTAAGATACCTCGCATCTCTTATAAATTCATGCCCCACAGAAACTACATTTCAACCCCTTTGCGACTACGCTTCTGTGTGCACCTTATGTCCTATAACCGGTGTTGAACAATTTTCTACTACTTCACGATATTCACAAAAATGCGTATATCTCACGAACCAATACACACAATCACATCGCAATAGGCTTAAAATATCCGTATTGACAACTTCTAACACACACAAAAATCATAATTTAAACTCTTCAACGCGTTCATGATAATACCCGTAACACTTAAAACATTTACATTAGTTAATCTGACTATGTACACAATGCCACACAAAAAAATATAAAAAAAATTGTCGAAAAATTAAAAAAATATTTTAGGGGTGGCAACCCCCTCCTTACAAATTACTCACAACTTTTTGTGCTATAAACCTTCTAGACACTAGAACAAACAAAATATAAAAAAAATTTGGCAAATTCGTGCAGCCGTTTCAGAGTTATGCGATCATAAACGTACAGCTTTTCATTTTTATTATATATATAGATATATAAGTGGTATACATTTTTCGTTTGATGCTCCTAGTCTTATAATCTCCACAACCAGATGGATAGACATGTACATATATGAATAACACAATGGTAATTTAGAGGGCTGCCGACGTGTCATTCATACGTTGCATACATTTGTTAAAAAAAATATTCTTTTCTGCACAAAGCAAAAAGTATTCCAAAGTCCTTACCATTTCCTTTCCTAGCAATTGAGCCATAAAGGTCTCTCCATTCGGATTATCATCAAGAAGTTAGATATAAAAGAGAACTGAAAAAAAAAATCCTGTACCTATAGGTACCTACGGTATACTAGATTTGTCAGAAGGAGGCGTGGCAGACTCCAAGTCCTTTATACCAAAATGCTTATCATAACCTCGGGTAGCGATTCAGACATGTCCGTCTTTGCGATGCAACTTTTTTGACGTAACTTTCTATTTTCACTAAATCGGTGTTTCACGCTATTTATACGTATAAATAGTAAATTTCACCCAAAAAAAAAGTTCCAATTAAAAAGTTCGTAGAAGTAATAGGCATATTGTAACGCAAGAAACCTTACAATGGAGCACCTCCTTAAACACTGTCAATATATCCAGAACCTATGCACCTCATTACAATATCCGCAACCATCCGAATTACTTGCAGAGAGTAACACTGCAAACATAAAAAAATTTATCAAACTAACCTCCACACTTAAAATAATTAACTAAATGTATATATTAAATTTTAATCCAGCCTGAAGGCCTTGTTGCTCTGGCTTCGTTCATTATATTTTAGAATTAAATTCTAATTTATAAATAAATAAAAAAAATAAATAAAATATTTTTGCGAAGAAAGACGCAGGGTATTGCACTGTCGGGCCCCGCCTAGATTACATTTTTATACCCTGTACCGTATGGTACAAAGATTATATTAAGTTTGTGCAAGCCGAAAATGTTTCTAACATATAGAAGAAGTCGGTGGAGACACCCCAAAGTTATCTAAAATATTATCAGGGTGACTAGAGAAGTCGATATACCCATGTTCGTCTGTCCATCCGTCCGTATGAACGCCTACATTTCAGAGATGGTAAGAGCTAGACTAACCAAACTTTCACATTAGATCCCATATTATTGCAGTTTATTTTATTTTTGTAATATCGGGGTTAAATTATATAGCTCCCATATGGGTGTTTGAGACAACCTCGAAAAAAAAAACGAAAAGTCTTAGATGGATATTTCGTTTCCTTATTAAGATATCGCAAATTTGACATTTGAAAGTTATTTTATAGTTTCCAAGCTCTGTACCAAATTTGATCAAAATCGGTTAACTATATCAAACAGATCCCGTACAACATTTTAAGTTCAAAATTCGACTGATTTTGATATCGTAACCTAATTTGGCAATCAAATGTCTTTTGGTGTTTTTAAGCAATATACCGGATTTAATTGCAAGCTATTGGTACAAGGTATCCCTAAGTCGTCTGCGCTTGACTTTACGTACGCCATATTTTATAGTTTCGTTCTTTCGATGTTAATTGGACTTTAATACCCCCGTTAAAAACCATTTCGTGACTGTAGTTCAGATGCATCACTACTGGTGGAGCCAAACGATTATTTGATTATCTCTATTGTTTATGAATAAAAGGTTCCGGTACGTTAGACACAAAATTCATAAATGGAACACCTAAAATCTTTATATTATAATATTGTACAATATTCCATTACCAAATATCTATATATATATTTATTTATTAATTTATATAAGGAGTACAACTAAGCACAGTTGACATTATATATTATAAAAAAAACAGTAAATTTATTTAGAAAAAAAAAATAGAATGTATAACTAATCCGCGTATCTAGCCCGATGGGTGAACTTTTTAATGATATGCACCTTCTCACATCAAGAACTGGCCAGACACTTGGATTTACAATATAAAAGTTGAAAAAAAGAAGCAAGATAAAAATTAAACATTATATAAAAAAAAAGTGCCAAGGGATCACCGTTGACCAAAATAATAATATAGGATTGGTCATGGATGCTCGAAGTAGCAAGTCAAGATAACTTAGGATAGAAGAAGTGATAGATTGAATGGACCGTTCGTAAGAGAGGAAAGTATCAAAGTTATTATAATTAAGAAAGGCAATTTTATAAGGCGAAGTCTATCAGAATATGACCGCAGAAGGATGTTTGGGTCCCAGTTTAAGCCACGAAGTGCAAAAACGAGAATTTGCTTTTGTACGGACTCCAAACGCAGGTACAATATTCTAAAATAGGACGGACGAGAGAAATATAAAGAAGTTTAGTTGTGTAAGGGTCGTTAAACTCTTTAGACCAACGCTTAATAAAAGCAAGAACACCTTTAGCTTTATTGACGATGTTGGTATGGTTATTGAATTTAAGGTTATGGTCGAACAAAACACCAAGGTCGGCCACACTCTCGATGCGTTCTAAGGTAGAAGATTCTAAAGAGTAAGTAACATTAACATAACATACATTTTGACTTGTTCAGAAAGAGTTGGTTAATATTGCACCAAGATTGCATGTTATCATAATCATACTGAAGAAGTAAGTGCTTATTTTGATCGGGCAGACAAAGTTTCACATCGTCCGCATACATAAGAATGCGAGAAGATTTGATTACTTGCGGGAGATCATTTAAAAATAAATTAAAAAGGAGAGGGCCAAGAAGGCTACCTTTCACAGCTTTTAAAAACTACTTTTTTGACTTGATTAAATATGTAAGTAGGACGAAATCCAACTTAAAAGGCAAGATGGAAACCCCAGACGTGAGAGTTTTACAATGAGAAGATTATGGTTTACCGAGTCAAATGCTTTACTGAAGTCAGTATAAATGACATCAGTTTGCTTTGGTAAAAGCTAAGAGACGATAGTTCTAAAAGGTTAGTGGAAGTGGACCGACGTTTTATAAACCCAAGTTGCGAATCCCACATTAAAGAACGACAGTAGTGTTGCAATTGTGATGTGACAATCCTTTCAAAAACTTTAGGAATTGATGAAAGCTTGGCAATACCACGGTAGTTCTCAATGTTGGACTTGGAACCTTTCTTATAAATAGGGATAATATAAGGTCGTTCTAGATGGCCGGAAGACAAGAATATTTTAATGAAGTGCGGAAAAGAACAGATAATGGCATAGCAAGAGAGCGAGCATAATGCTTTAAAACGCGACTAGGATTGGCATCGTGGCCAGGGGAGAAGGATGATTTAACGGACAGTAGGAACACGAAGGTTGCAAAGATTTCTGGATAAGGAATAAGATTAGAATGAGGAAGGTTATAGGGATAGTTAGGGTCAGTGTTATTAGGGTTGACAGAAATAGTGTGGTTTGGAAAAAATTGGCAAATAAGTCGCCGATTTCAGAATTTTTAAAAGAGCTTACATTTTGCAAATATAGCGATGCAGGAAATAAGAAAGATTTTCGTTTTGAATTGACAAAAGAAAAAAAATTTTTGGTAACACTACAGAAGTTGAGCCGACAACGGGAAAGAAATTACTGTATCAAATTCTGTTAAGAAGAATGAACTTGCTGCGTAAAATAGAAAATTTATAAAAGTCAAAAGGAGATCCAGATTTCCTAATTTTTTTGTAAAAAGAAGACTTACGATTTTTAAAGAGGATAGAGGATAAGTAAACCAAGGCGGCTTTAAAGCAGGAGTCACGACAGAATAAGGAACAAAGAGATCAAAAGCAGCGTATATAGCCCGATAGAAGTAGAAAATGGAAAGTTCATAGTTCTCAGTAGACAACAAAGGCAACCAGTTATATTCGGACAAAAATTTATTAAGACCAACAAAATTAGACTTACGAAAACAGCGATACCGAGGAGGAGTATGAGCATGATGCTGTAGAGACTATTAAATTTTAAAACGATTTGTTAGTTGTCAGATGGTATGGATCCTCGGATAAGGAAAGCGGACATACCCTAGAAATTTCAAAGTCAGAATTGTCATTGGCAAAAACGAGGTCAAGCATTCTATTTGAGCAATTACGTATAAAATTTATTTGGTTCAGAGAGATATTAATCAGTCCTGTAACAAACTCATGGTAACCAGAAGGAAGAAGAAAACTGGAATTGACTGAACTTAGCCAAGACAATGTAGGCAGATTAAAGTCGTCTAAGACAACAAGTTGGTCCCGAATACCAATACCCGAATACCGCTACATTACGAATGGCAGCGAGATGATTCTGATATACACTCAAGTCGAAGCAGGGAGGTTTATAGGAAAAAGTAAAATAGATAAAGGAATTATTAAAAAACACTTTAACCGCAATGAACTCAATAACTCACCAAGTGGACTGTAGGTTACATAGGAGTTAACAAAAATGTCAGAATCATAGACAGATGCATTTAGCCAGGTTTTAGAGAAAGCAATTACATCAGAAACCAAATCTACGCTATTAGTGAAAAGTCTATTAAGTTTAGAGAGGAGACCACGCAGGAATATAGGAAGCTATATTAGATGCTAAAGGCTTTTTTGGTATTTTAATAAATTCATGCACTAAAGTATGAGTAGGCCAGAATGAAGGATTAAGTATAGTAGAAAAGAGAGAATCAGGGACACTAATCTTAAACGAGGAGATATTGCGCTTATACTTAAAATTGAACTTAAGTACTTCAATTTCGTTTAGAGATATTTTTAGTTTCTCGCAAACGAATTGATTAACGAAATTTTCGGATGCCGATGGCATTAGCTTGGAGACGAAGATGGACTTTTTGGGTGCCACTCCAACCAATGAATCCGAATGGTCCGCTGTTGAGGGGGCTGCGGTTATAGGGACACCACTCAGAACGATGACAGAGGACGAAGCATCAGTCACCATGTTAGAGGCGCAGTCCGTAGTGTTTGGCCTAACAGAAACAGATAGGGCTGTAGAACCTACAGTCAAACTGGCGCAAGTGTCGACAACAACAGCATTAGCCGTGTCGCCAGTAGCGGCTGAAGAAACTGGGATAAGTGTGGCAAAAGAGATAAGCTGCGTCGGACGGGCAGTTATTTGCGAGTCCAGCCATGTTTTTTTAGAATTAATTAAATTTTGTTCTATTATAGGTAGGTTTGTATTTTTGCGCTTATGAGAAACTCTCATAAGCTGCGAATTGCCAAACATGCTTGAAAGTGCAGAAAACTTATCTTGTAGAGAACGGAAATCCGTATAAAGGTCGTCAAACCCAAGTTTGGTTTGGGGCATGAAGGCTTTCATCTCTACTTCAGCGGAACGGCAAGTTGTGCAGGTCCAGTTTAGGCCTTTGCCCTCTTGTGTGTTGTCGATGACATGGCCGATCAAACCGGCACATTTTAAGTGAGCCATATTGTCGCACATCCTGCATGCAACATAGGATTCGGTTTGAATACCTCTCCATTTGCATGAAAGATAGCAACACAACTTTGGGTCACCCATGATATACAGCAAATGAGTATTTATTTATTTATGCTCAAGAGATGCAGCAGACAGTCTTATAGAGTATAAGCGTATTGTGTCAAAATACTTTTGCCGACTAATGTATAATAACACAT